>WBMV01006151.1:1266568-1292739 GCA_013396655.1 Campylorhamphus procurvoides
AAAAAAGAATAAAAAAAAATAAAAAAAAAAAAAAAAAGGAAAAAAAAAAAAAGTAAAGTTTCTGAGGCTGCCATAAATTTTGAAGGAGGAACTTTAAAACTTGGGTGTTCCTCTCCATAAGTCACATTTCACAAGGAAACAGCTTGATTTTACGTATATACTTTTACCATTCAAACTTCAGTGGGGGTTTCTTTAAGCTTCTATTTCCACCATTCAAAACTGTGTATATGAATGCACAGGAAGCATGAAGAGGGAACACACTTGCTCTGAGAATCAGCTAGTGTATGTTTTCTTACTCAAATTTGGGCAAGAGCTCTAACTCTTGGCTCACAACACTCCCAGTTACTTTCTTCCCCAAACACTGCATCCACAAATGGATCAGCTAATTAATCTAGACACAATTAATTAAGGCCACCAGGAGCAGAACAAAATCATTTTGCCAGTTGCTTATGCAGCTGGATGTCCTCCCACATGCTGCCCAGAGGAAAAAACCAAGAGGCCCAATCTATACAGAAAATCAACTGTAACAACAATAAAGTGAATTTAGATCCTTTGAAAGAGAGCAGATTGAGCAGTCAGTTTATCCTCAGAAGAGACTCAGCTCAGACGAGAGCAGGGCTGTGTTCTTCCACGGTGCCACGTTCAGTTCTGTACCTGAGGGACCATCAGTACAAAGGAAACAAGTTGAATTCAAAGTTCCTGAATTTCTTTGCTTTCAGTCTGAAGATGCCTGCGAGAACGTGAAGCAAGAGCAGGTGCCACAACTGCCCTTCTGTGGCACATCTGGTAGAGTGTTAACAAAAAATGTTTCCTCGGAAGTGGCATTTGTAGCTATGTAACTGCCTATGAACCAGAGACCTCTAGTTCTCCTTCTTCACAACTGAGTCTGGGCTAAAGGAGATAACTCAGTAAAATCAAGACAATAATTTAATAAAACAAACCAACCAAACAAGCAAAAAATCTGCATGTGAATTAGACACCGATGCTTGCAATCTATATTGGTTAATTCCAAAATCCAATTCCTTTCCCAAGCCTGGATATAGCAGATACGGCCTGAGCCACATCATACAACTTTTGTCCTGTTAATCCTCTGCTGAATGCAGAGTATATTGCCAAATTATGGTGGGTTAGGCCAAGTTTGCCTTTCCTTTAAAAGAATATGATTCTAATGATATAGAAAATTACTTCTCCACTTCTAGGCCAGAACTGGAACCAATAGCTCCTAAGAGGTGCAGAACAATATTGTAAACGAGCATCTTTTTCCTCAATGTGACCAGATTCAAAATTCTATATAGAACATTTTCAATGTACAGAATTCATGCAGCAAAGATTCCTTAGGTGGGAAGATTGTTTCCCAGTTTAACATTCTCTTTTGCTCTGCTTCCTCCCTCACCACTCCCATGGCACTGTGGCCAACAAAAAGAAGAGAGGAAGAATTAAAAAAAAGAGAGAAACCCCTCAACACCTCAATGCCTGCCTTTCAATGAGCTTTTCAAAAAACATGTCAGTTCTGATGCATCTGAGCAGTAAACGCCTTTACTGGCTACTGATAATTGAAATTAAGCAAGCAGCATATTTTCAAAGCTTCAAATTCCAAAGTAAACTTTATCAGGAACCTCAGAATAATTGTCTCAAGTCTGCAAATTAGAATGAATATTTAATGTTACACAGCTACCACCACAAAAGGCCTACTCCTTTTGATAAAGACACTGATTTATCTCTAAGTGTCCTGGGAGGTTGAGGCTGAAATATTGCGAGAGAGGCTGGCTTGGATCTCAGTTTCAAAAATGACAAAAAAATTATCAACCCTCAGTTCTTAAGTGCCTTACATTAGTCTTCAAAGTTAAAAGGGGGATTAAAAACATCACTAAGTAAAGCAAGAAAATACCAGACATGCTGGATTTCAAGCACAGTCCAATTTTATCTCTTAATTATTTAAAATGCAAACTGCCAAGTGCACCAACCATTATGACAACAAAAATCTGATCCAACTTTGCAATAGCAACAAAAAATGTTTATCAGAGAGGTCTAAACCACAGACTCATTTTGTAAACTTGGAAGCAATTCCAGAGCTAGTGCCATACATCTCAAAGGAAAAGATAAACCCTCACTCACATTTTTATGTAACAACAAATGGATCAGCAGTCTTCGTGCTAAAAAACTGAAATCCTTCCCAGTTGTAGCCACAAGACCACAACAACGACTGCTTCTTATCAGGGATATTTCCACTAACATAAGTGCAAGTAAAACTCTTGGCAGAAGTGTCCTGAGTCGTGTGTGTCAAGAGCAAGGAGCGAGGAACAAAGCTGCCTCTCAAGGGCTCAGAGCACTCGCCTGCTCCTTACAAGAAAGGAAACCATTTGCCTGCTTCAGGAAGGCTCTTGTAGGACAAGGGCTTTGCCCCCTCCCAGATCATCTCTGGTTTCCAAGTGTCTTGCATAGAAAGGGAAGCCAAACAGCACCTGAGAACAGTGAACTTCAGACTTCAATAGTGCGTGTGAGAACAAGATGCAGGCAAACACATTTGAAGCAGGAGGGAAATTTCATGTTCTTATCCACCACTCTTTTTTTTTTTTTTTCCAAATACTTCTGAAGGACGAGCTGGCTCAGCAGATCCCAAAGGAAAATGATGTCTTTCAATAACCAGTTGCTGTTCCATATCCAGCCCAGCTTTGTGGTGGCTGAAAGCTATTATCCAACAGGTAGCCGATGTTGAATGAAATAGGGATTTCACTTCCAGTTTCTGCTAAGTAAGTGTTTGCAACACAACTGGCAGTTCCACAGACAGGCCAAGCCCTGGCTCTCCAAGCCACGATTGAGGCGTGCTGGCAGGGCAGCACAGTGGCTTACACCTGTTTTGTGGCAAAGGACTTCATTTAACCAGTGCTGTTAAATACGAACCAGGAGCGAGCTTGTGTTTTCAAAAGAAAGATTAAGAGGAGAATTCTACATACATGACTTTTGCCTGATTAATTCCAGCAACAGAATATATATCTAGCATGTTTACACTATATAAATTATTATTACATCAAATTAAACTGAAAACATAACTCTTAAATTTTGTTCGAAACTAGAAGCTGTAAGACCTTGCCATCTGATCCAGCTCTGTTATCATGGTTTATGGAGCAAACGACTAAACTATGAAATTTTACTGGATGAACCTCAGCAAAGTGCTTCAGGCTAGTTTCTCATCATTAGGACATCTGAGAGTATGGCTACATGGCAGGCATTCCACAGTAACAGCTCGTGTCAACACTTCCACTGGGGTAAATAAAGATGTAAGTTGCCTCAAATTACCTTGTATTTATTGTGGAGTATAAGAGAATGCAGACAGAACTCCAGGGAGCAACCAGCTACTGGTATGTCCACAGCCTCACTCACCCAGAGATCATCTGCCCCAGAACTGCAATCAAACTCCCATATCAGCCTTAAAGGTTCTTGATTCTGAGAGATCTCTACCCTAACCAGGCACAGTGTGCTACACAGATCAGATGGGATGAGGCGAGGTTTAACTCTCCCAGCACTGCCGTTCCACTCTCTGCCTGGCTGCCAAGACATCCTCAGTGCAGACTAACTATTTTAAGCTTCCAGCTGACATTGGCTGTCCCTATAAGGTTAAAGGGAAAAGATAAACCACCATCCAAAAGAACAGCCCCCATGAGAAACCAAATAATTAGCAACATGTGTTTTGGTACAGAAAGGTGCAGAGAACATGGCCTTCCCTTTCAAGGCACATGAAGGAAAAACGCTGGAAAAGCAGGGAACTAGATACTGTTTTCTCAGCAATATTTAGTCTAACAGCCTCCACCTACATTAACTTTTGCACTGAAAGAAATACACTGTGTAAACTTTTAAACACTTTTTTCCTTTATATCCTATCCAGTGTCCTCTCTCAGGAGTATTCAGAAAAGCTGAAAAAGGCCAGCATCTCCTCAGGTGACTCTACAGTAGGAACTGTCTTCTGAGCCACAAGAGTCAGAATCACTATTTCCAAAACAGTGTTTCCATTTGTGTGTTATTGATGACAATGTTATTGATGACCCAGTAACAAAGAGAATAAATCCCACATTGTCAATACTGTGACAAAAAAAGAAAAATAAAATACATATATACATATACACATGCATATATTCAGGAAAAAGAAGGTAATATTAAAAAAAGGATTTCAATAATAGGTGAGTGTTACAGAATGGTATTTTTCCTCCTAAATGCCTGGATAAAGGACCTTTTGCCAGTCTCTGAATTTGGCTTTCACAGCTACATCATCAAGCAATGTCTTACCCAACAAAAATATTTCTGCAGAATTTAATAACTACATCTATAGCGCCTTGTCTAAGATTCAAAAGCCTTGGAAATTAAAATATGGCAAGAGCAGAATTTATGACAACTCTGTGAAGTAATGTCTATGCATACATTCCCTCTTAATGTCACGGTTAATTTACTGCTAGAACTATACTGTAACAAACTTATTTTCAAGTAACTCGTTCTCCCTCAAAACAATGCCCACCCACAGAAGTCAAGCTGTTGGCCCCTGTGCCTGCTGAGCTGTTTTCTGCCCACTGAATGATGGCAACCAGAATAAAAGTCAACAATTCTCAGATGTGTTAAGAGCTTCAAGCCCTTTGCAGCACTCCCCGTAAGCCGTAAGCCAATGCAATATTGCAAAATGACTTGTCATCACCCTCTTCCTGCCCTTCCCAACACATATATTCCTCATGAAGGGATCTTTTCTCTCCAATAGCACCTTCGAGATACTGAAGCCTGGCTGCTCAATTATAGGAAATAGCAGGGGAAGATGTCTGCTCTTACACAAACAATTCTATTTATGAATTGAAAACAACTTCCAGGGTTGGCATTTCCAATATATTTATTATTTCAAGGATCATTAATCTTTATAAAGGACAAATCTCTGAGTTATAACTAACTGCTGTCAGCATAATTGGTTAAAGCCATGCCTAAAGTAATAACACTTCTATGCTGAATGGTATCATGTACAAGATACTCATTGAAAGGGAAAAAAATCACATAAATCTTAATTTTGCTGACATAGATGGACAGTTATTCTATATTTTCAGTAGAAGAAAGTGAAATGGACAGAGTTCAATGGACTCAACTTCGAAGAACCTTTTCCATTACATACTTGAGAAAGTTAAGAAATGTAAACTGTGCAGTTTTAAGAATTCTGAGTGGAAATAAACCTGTACCATTTTTCAATAATTATTCCCCATTCAAACAGACTTCCAGTACCATGTGTTTACACACAATTTTTCACAAGTTCCCCCACTATTATTCCCGATCATACTCATCACAGTTCTAAATAACCTTTTTTCAAGTGTCAAATAATCTAGACTAAATTCTCATTCAGTCATGACCTCAGTACTTACTGGCATTTTTACACATGGAAACATTGTCATAGGTATTCCAGAATAGCTGCTGCTCAAACACTCTGTATCACATTAAAAGTCTGCACAAGTAAGCAATAAATTACTGATAAATAAAAGTAATTTTTATTCTTTCATTCTATGTCCATAGAATAAGAAGTCTTCTTATCAGCTTCCCTACATACATAAGCAGGAAATAATTTGCTCTTTCAGTTGTCACCCTTAGTTCTTCTGTGGATTTCTTCAAGCTGGCCCATTGTTTTTTGGGGGGGCTTCTCGGGGAACAAAGTGATATTGAAATGGTGTCAGAGAACCATTTATTGCATATATTGCATACTGCCTGTGTGACAAGATCTCTACATGCATTCAAAACACTCCCAGACTTGGACTGGCCTCAGCATCGACACTGAAATGCAGGTAAGTTCACCACACATGCTTGCACCCACACGTCTAATAGGGCTAAGAGGAGCACCTGCAAATTCAGCTAGGAATGGCAGAGGGGGCAGAATATCAATACTTTTAGATCCACACCAGTTTCTGAAGAAGTGATGTCCCCTGCAATAATCCAAAAGGAACAGCAAGTAACACCTCAGCTGAGGTTGTACCCTGTATTCATTGAAATTTCCTACTGATTTTCAGTAGTTCCCTAATGAGGGGTGCAAAAAGTCAGCAAAAGGAAAAGGATTTCTCTAAAGGTCACATTCAAATGCTTCTAAACAAGTGATTATTTTCAATTCTGACCTCTTTGGTATCAACTGGAACTTTGCCTGAGAAAATGGTTTCAGGACTCTGCCCACTACTTTGTTTGTACAGTGGTACAGGAAATATGTAAATAGATCAAATTTACAACAAAGTGCCAAGTATTTGAGATTGCTGTTTCTGTAATATTCTCTGCAACACAATTATAACTACCAGAGCCTAACTCTATGGAAGTCAGCACTAAAACCCCCTCTGAAAACAGACACCACACAGTGACTGATGGGTTTGCTTGCCACCATCCCAGGACCATCACACATGTTCACACATTATCAGCCTTTGGTCAGAATGAAGCCAGTCTGAAATTACATTAAGTGTCCCACACCAGGCTACAGATGCAATGGGTGACAGCCCAGGGGAAAGCATGTTCCATGCCTAGCTAATTTGTTCTGTTCACTTTTGGGTAATTAATTCTCACTGCCATTCATAAATCATTTTTTCTGACAAGAATTCAAATTTAGAGCCCTAACTTCCCACGCTACAAACGTACTGCCCAGTCAGACAGATCTGAGCAGAGAGCTCTTCTAACCTAAGTGAGAATTGCTCTAAAGGTTCTGCTCACTGCAGGATCTAATTCTTAATGCTCGTCTTTCACACAAAGTTCTTCAAAACCAAGGATATTCATTATTTAGTTTAACCTTTTCCCATCTAGCAATTAATTTCAATTATTTGAGTAATGAAATGCAACAGACTGTCAAACAGAAAAAAAGAAACAAAGCAATAAAAGCTTTCCTAGAAAGACAGCATGATAAGACACTTACTTTCTTCTCAGTAAGAACACACAAGTTTTCACTTCAAGACAATTTATGAGAGAAATATTATTTTTAATAGACAATTAATACTACATTTTCAGCTCCACTAGGCCTAATCAAGTTGCCCATATTTGCCTGAATATTCAGAATTTGCCCAGGAAAAGAAAGGATCTGACTCCAGCAGAAAGAAATATTTTCTAAAACAAAGACATGCTGAAACAGTGAGATTTACACCACTAGTACAGAACATCTCCCAAACTACATGGATGAATTTTAACATTTATACCCCTGCTAACTAGACACAGGCTCAAACCAAACCACAAATATGGGGAAAATCTGAACCCAGATCAGAATTTTATAGCTCACACCCCAACCCTCCTCTTAACAATGGTTGGGAAATGCCTTTCAAAACTCCTGCAATATTTGTTCCATACACAGGAAATGAGTTTAATAGTACATCTTTGGGGATTAGCTTTGTTTAGCTCTCCAAGGCTTTGATTCAAAGTCTGTAGATAGTATTGCTTTAGTTTCTACATAGAAACAGACATATTTCCTGATGGGATGCCTCCCTTGCTCACATGGTCATTCACCTTAATCCCTGTTAACTTTATAGGATGCTACATTGCACATATCATTGGCTGTAAAGGAAGTCCTTTATACATGTTTCTTGGCCTTCCTCTATTCACAGCATGAAAATGGTGAAGATAAATATACTGCTGAAGCATGGGAATTGGGAAGTTGGATAAAAAGTATTACATTCTTACAGAGGAATTCTTCATTTCTAGACAACACAAAGCAGCTCCTGAGGATAAATTTACTGCTTTTCTGCTTCAGCATAGTGGGCTGTATTATGACCCTATAATCCACTGCGAGCAAGGCAGCAGCTGAGAGCTGCAGTGCCCTGGAGCTGTCTGAGATGACTATGATTCACAGAATTACAGTTTCCTTTCCAATTTCCACTCTGCCTCAAGGAAGGCAGCAAGCCCTGCCTGCCTCTGCACTGTTCTCTTCCCAAAACGATTCTGCTCGTGAGCTTGCCTGTGCTCCACTGTCTTTCCACTCACAAGCACATAAGGAAGCTGGAGGTGTGAGGAGATACTCTAAGCTCCAAAAATATGTATATGCTACACATGTTTTTTGTTAGCAGGCTGTGCAGCAGGTATGGGATGGTATAGTCAGGCAGCAGATATGGGGTGTACTTAGCCTCAAATATTAGTTTGGTGTGCCAGCCAACACAAGATGGCAACAGGATTCTTGGTGTTCCACACCCAAATATGCACCCCGCTAGTTCGATCACTACATGGCTTTGTTTCGCCCCTAAGATTTTGTTTCTGAACAATGTAGCATTCAAATCAAACTAAGGGAAAGGCAATAGCTGTTCAAATAGAAGCATCTAACACATACAGTGTTGGGACCTGAGGAACCGGGAGGGAAAGAAAGAAACACAGGGCAGCTGCTGAGAAAGTTGATCTGTGGGCAATAGGTGACAAAGAAAACTTTCAGTGTCCAAAGGGAGGCGGGGAAACAACAAATGCCTGTATCCAACACATAAAATTCCAGCCAGACTGACCAAACTCTCCAAAACCACAGAGCTGTTAGATTAAAACCATCCTTACAATTCAATATTCAGAAAAATCACCCTTAAATACATAATAATAGGGTTTGAGATGCCACAGAATCCTTTAGACAGGCATAATCTGTCTGAATTCTCCTCATATTAACAAGGAGCGGGGAGCAGGGAAGCTACAGCCTGGGATGAGCCCGGCTGCAGCCCAGCAGCTGGGGGGGTGCTCGCTGCTGCCAGGCTCACAGGACAATAAGTGCCTCTCCAGCACCATACATTGAACTGTGCTCTCTATTGTTTAAAAGAACAAACGGTATTCGCAGCAGAGAATTTAGTGGCAAAAACTAAAAAGCTTGGGAATACCCATCAGTCACCATTCTAAGTATGACCGTGGGTGATACATCACAGCCAGCACCAAAGGAGGAGGGAAGAGGTGTTAATTAACCTGTAAACCTGCTCCACTTTGTGCTCCAGATAGCACAAAGGCCCACCGGAATAGGAGGCATAGTTCACCCTCATTATAAGGCTCTCCATTACAAAGCCGGTACAAAGAAAAGCCTACTGCTTTGACTCACCACTCCACTTCAGTTCTTTGTAAACATTTTGACATGCGTTTCACTCATGTACAAACTCTGCTACTCCAAAGAATAATCTTCAGGAGAGGGCAATTTCATTATTCAAGCAAACACCAGGAAAAAAGCTCATCTTCCTGCAAAGCCTCAAGTGTGGCTGGTGCAGAGTTGGTCTTCAGTCGAACTCCTAACAAACCTTTCCCTTCCTGCTTCAGTTATGTTTGAGTAGTACATTTCATCTAGTAACAGTGCTAAAAGTCTAGCATTCTATATTATATACTTATTATGACTTACACATATGCCAGCTATACTCTCTATCCCTACATTCCTATTAATCTTGCGCTGAATTTATATGCATTACCAAGAGCAAGGTACCACAATAAGCAGGAAGTCTACATCACTTGAATGCATGTGTCCTTGGACATTCCACCACAAGAGTGGAAATTCAGCTCATACATGGAAGACATGCCAGTCTCACCACCTTCTATAGCCTCATCCAAACCCTCATTCAGATGAGTGAGAAGTAAAATGCCTTTTTTCTACGTATGTTAGAACTGCTTTGATTAATACAAACTTTTCAGAAATAGACTTCCTGAGCCATTGGATTGTGACAAGAGCTGGACAGTTCAGAAAGGCTCCTTTCTGAAACATCTCAGCAAGATTACTGTAGAGTAAAAGAAACAATGTAAGAAGTTGGGTTATTTTGCAAGGGGAGATTCTGTAAACTTGAAGTGGAATCCAAACATTCTTTTTCATCCTTATTTTCTTACTTTGCTCAGGAAAGTAGGTGATAAATACCTAGTTTGTTCATAAAAACACAGCAATTAATTAAGTGTAATAGCTGGCATTGAAGTTCTTCATGAACTAAATATTTCTCTGGTGGGGAACTGGGAAAAAGTGGACAGAATCGGTAGTTTCTACAAGAAGACAAATGAGACCAAATGAGTGGCAAGTGTTTAGTTATTTTGGGTCTCTGTGAAGATTTGAGCAACTTTGGAAAGGATATACTGCTGAAGCTAGGACCTGGACATACATGGCTCCTGGACTTCATTCTTAAGCTGTAAATTCAGTCTCAGAGACCAGGTAGCACCACAGCAATGGCCATCCCTCTCTGACCACCCACATCACAAACACCTCCCAGCTTCACATCCCAGCCGTCAGACCAGTCTTCTAATCTCAGATGACTTCAAAGCCTGCTTACCTTGTGATCCAGAGTGCTTAAGAAAGCTGTATTTAACCTATTACCCTATCTCCTTAAATACAACAGGGCTGACATCCTACCCATGGAAATCCCAATCGTTAAGCTGAGACCCAAGGGGCAATAGCAGCCAGCCCAGTTAGCAAAGGCACACCCTGTTATCATCGGTGCAAGGACTGCAGGAAACCTGTGCCTGAACCATGGAGAGTTTTAACTTCACAGGGATCTTTCTGCCATATATACCTGTATATAAAATAAGGTCCAGCACCACATGCTAATGTCTAAATCTAAGAAGTGCTGCACTAGAACATGCAGCTTCCAACAGACTGAGCTACTCGTCATTACTGTCACAAGATAAAAATACAAGCAAAAATTATTTAATGATTGAAGCCAAAAGGATTAAGGGCACAGCCCGGATATCCCATCTGTACTGCCTGTACTTCCAATGTGCCCATTCTGACCTCTTCCCCTTAATAACCAAGTCAATTATTTTGTTATATTCTATGCATGCAAATTGCATTAATTTCTTTGACTGTGTCCCCAGTACCAGATGAACCCTAATTTTGCCCTTTTCATCCTTCACCAAGTCTGTCTACATAAACTGAACACTCTTTTCTGCCCACTTGCTTTTTTCAGGCCTCCTTTCAGAGGAAAGGTCTAGCCTTTCCTCTAAGCAGCCCTCTTTTGTCTCCTTTCTTAAGACTGCATTTTCACCCAGTCTGAAGGGATTGTATTTTGCTCATTCCTGTTTGATATATTTCTTGTGAGACAGGATCAAATGAGATTGAAGGCCCAGAAAACCCCATGCTGTGTGCCCTGCATAAAATGTACTTTCTCTTACAGTAGAAAAAGGCTTACATGACATATATTTTTTATAAATATATACCTATGAAATTTTGAAAGTAGGCAAAAAACATTATAATATCATAAGGTAGCAAGGAATACAAAAGAAGAAAAAAACCATAGTGAATAGAATCCTTTTTTATAAAAAAGAAAACTATGCTTAACACAAACTCCTTCATGAATTCTCTTTATACTTTCAGCGACACAAATTCACCATTCTGCTGACACTGTTGCTGACTCTACTGAAAAAGTCACCCAAGAAGGCTCATTTTAAAATAAAATTTTACAAGGAGAGGAAATGGGGATTTATAATGGAGCATTTCCTTCTACTTAATCACAGCATCATTATTGTGATGGTATAAAGTCCACTTGGTCTTTTAATTGATTTAATGATAAACATAACATTTTGGGGGTAATTGCCATAAAGACATCAAGTAAAAGGAGAAAAATCTTAAATTATAATTACCAGAAAATCCCCTCCCCCAATTATTTAATACCAACAAACAAGAGATCCCTGCAGTAACTCTTTGTTTCTAATATCACTATCAACTTTAATACTACCTCCAGATTCCTTTCATTTCAAGGCACTGAGGAATTCTTGAGTATTTACAATCATCAGTCAAACAAGGAAGCTTTTCAGCTCTTTGACCTTAGAATCATGAGGTATAAACTTTCAACTTCCATATAGAAGATATTTTTAAAACGAAGAGTGCATTTCCCAGAATAATGATGCTCTAATACTAAACAGCAGCTCAGTTATTTTGTGTTAAGAAACCAAAGCCCTTCTTACACAATTTCAAAGCAGCAGCTGTGACTTTGAAACTAGGAACTCATTCTGGCCACCTGCTTTAAAACCAGCCAAAATAAACATGGCAGGATGGTTTCTGTTGATAACCATGGGATGGCAGGGTAGCACAGGTTGTTTGATGCTACGGTTTAGGTCCTAGACATCTCTAACTTCTCCAAGATCTCATCTGGATGAGGACCTTGGGATCAAGCTGCATCTGAAAGCTGGATTAATTATTAAGTGCTAGTTTGCAGTACTGTTACTCATGAGACACATAACTTCACTGGCACAGCTGAGATATATTGTTCATGGCACTCCATTCACAGTGTGATGTTTTACTCCCACGGCAGATGATACTTCTCAATCCCTTGCCAAACAGAGAGTATTATGGTCTAGCTTGTAAGGTATTGGTTCCTTTGAAGAAACGGTTTGTTCTCCTTCTGTTAAAAGTTATTACCTTAAAAACCTCAAACTAACCTACTTTTTCTAGCCTTACTGAATGCAAAGAACATTGCAAAAAAAAAAACCTGTGTCCACCAATGCAACCCAGTGAACACTTAACTGCATCTTCGCAGATTCACACCCATGGCTACTGTAGAAGAGTGTACCTCAGGGGATATTTCAAGGCCTAATCCTGCTCTCAGCATTTAATGGAGTTCAAGAGTAAAAGAATTTGGTCCACAAAGTATTAGCCATTTCTAATTCTCAGCAATAAAAAGCAAATGTAATCCCTTTCAGAAAACTATACCAGAATACTACAGAGGAAAAAGAAACCTTAAATACTTCAAAACCATGCAAACATGTTCCTAAAAGTTTATTTTAGTATAACATTGTTAAAGAGGGAGGAAAGAAAAGAAAAAAAAAATGGGTCACTAGTAAATGTCCTCAGTTCTTACCACTTTCTACTCCTTTTTGCCTTCTGTTCCCCCTTTTCATACTCCTTGCATAGAGGCACATTTCAGACAAAGTAACCTACTGTAACACTCCCAGTGCCGAGCTGGAAACACGCTCTTCTCCTTATGGCCAGCAAAGGGCCCACACTTTGATCTTCAAGGAAAAGCCTTTGGATGGTGCAACTGAAAAGACTGCTACAAGTTTCTTTCTTTTTTTTTCTTTTTCCTATAAATTACTCCTCCTTTTGATGTCTATTCTTGCTCTTAAAAAAAAATACACACATCAAGCTAAGATGAAAACTGCCCACACGACAAGTTTGTGTTTACAAGCTTAAGAGCAAGTTTCACTTGAACACAGGTCAATGCCGCTTTAAGAAAACATCACATACCAAAAAAAATCACACATGGTTAGAACACATCACGAGCAGAGAGGAATTGTGGACTCAGTCTGTGAGGCACCGAGCCAGCCCAAGAAGCCCTTTGAAGTTAGAAAAACATCCTCTGGTCAGAGCACATTTGTGAAACCGTGGGACAGGCGCTTTAAACAACATTCACTCCGAGATCACCTGCGGTGTGCCAGTGGATTGGCGCCTGTGTAACTTCAACAACGTAACCCTTTATATTCCACAAAGATCACTCACTCCAAGAATCTGTCCTATCGACCACATACAGTCAAAAAACCACGTAGCAAAGCATGTACCATTTGACCCTCTGCGCAACACAGGCAGGCAGTTCAAACAGACATGTGAAGTTTGGGTAAACCCAGCCATAAGAAGACCTTGGTCAGCAGAAGAAAGGGCGCTCTGCCTGCTGACACAGAAGGAAGGCATCACCCTGCAAGAAGGGCCAACGCAAACCAGTGTTGCACAAAGCTTACAATACAGTTTGGCATGCAGCTGGGTATGACACAAAACACTGCTAGTCACCATCATCATGAGAAGAAAGATTCTTGTCTCTGTATGGCTAAGGCCAGGTAACACACATTTTTTTTCCCCTCCCCATTTACAGACAGATAAGACTGAACATCAGAAAACTGCTTTTCCAGCAGAGTTATCTCCCTCCACCCCGCTCTGCTATTAGCACCCAGCCCGCTGGCATCGGTAAGCTGTGCCAACACAATTTAAAGCGAATCCACCCCTGCCCTGGCATGTCTCTCAGAAAAGAGCCTGTAACTGAAGGCAGCACTTGCTATCCAGTCCTGATGCTACTGCGTATTGGAACTGACATGAGATAATGGCAGATTTTGACTAGACCCCTTGTCAGTTGAGAGTACGGAAGGAGCAAACCTCACTCTGCCTTTGGATAGGGCTCCTGCTGTTATTAGGAGTCACTCAGACCATAGAGTAGATCAGGACATTTTTTTTCTTTCTTAAAACATACCTCTAAAGGCACAAGAATAGCATTTTTCTCTGCTCTTCTGTGTTTGACAATCTTTCCTACTTTCCTCAGTGGTGGCGAAATTCCCCTCATTTTTGAGGAGACAGGACTGTCAGTGTTGCCATCAGAAACACAGGAGGAGGGTCAGATTATTACTGTTGCAGAACTAATAAGGGACCTCACAGTCTTTCTGCTTCTCCCACAGGACATTACCCATTGTCTGTTATTCAATTACTGGCAAATCTAGGGGGCTTCCCACTGCAGAGCCTTTGGTTTCTGTCTTTCCAAAATGGGGAAGATCAGAGGTGGTCATAGATTAAGGTTAAATTGTTTTAGCAGAGGTTTGTTCTGTGTTTAAACAGCACATGTATGTTTGAGGAATAAGCACAAGCAACACCTGCATACTGCAGTCTAGTAGTCCCTCCTGGGTAACAGCAAATGTCCAAGGACACAGAGCTACTTCAACATGCCTGAATTTTGACTTTCATCACACAACTCTCATAAAAATGTTCATTCTTTCTTTTTCTAAATGGTATTTTTAAAAAAGAAAAAAATAAATGAACACATCTGGAAAAGAGTGCCATGGTAAGGCTGATTACCAAAATCCAATGTAGGATCAGTTAATGCAATACTTCTTTTCCAAATGCTGGGGTTTTTTTCTTTCTTTTCTGTTACACACAACCGTGTTTTAATCCAAGAGCAACTGTCTTTCAAAGTAAAGCCGTGTACAATAGCTTATGCAGGAAGAGATCTCATTTACCTTTTTATGCTATGCATTAGTCCAGAATTAGAGATTTTGTGTGCTTTGTATTGGTCATAAATAAATGATTGAAAACAGCCTTAGAGTAGAAATAAATAAAAAAAAAGAATGAGATAGTGCTTCAATACTTTAACAAACCAACCTAATTAGATAAAAAAACACCTTCATACAATAAAAATGTGTCATTTTAATGGGTATTAAGCAGTGCTGTGGGAATAGCCTCCTTCAAAACATGCTTTTTAAATCTATCTGCAAAATTACATTGCTAATTACAAATGGGAATTTAAGTGGCAGTACAGCTGGGAAAAACTTTTGTGAACCTGTCATAAAACGATCAGATAAACCGCATCTTCAGGGGAAAATACGTTGCCATTACACCAAAGCAATGTAGCTGCCAGATAAAAAGACTATTCGTCTCACCACTTGAACCTTCCCCCATTTTCTGATGTGGCAGAGAACCCAATACAAAACCACTCAAAGTAATGAGAAGTTTCCCATCTATTACAGCAGAGCTTTTGCAGAAAACACAACAGAGAAATAAAGCAGATTTTTAAAAAAATATAAAAACAGCCTTAGCTAACTGCACTGAGTTACTTAAAAAGATACATTTAAATGTAATTTATTTATGGTATTCCAAAAAACCTACTTTTACATCCACATCCACATCAGGAACAAGACCTTGCACATAAGCTTTGCATAAATAAAAATGGCTTTAACTGAGATAACCTATGAAGTTTATCCTCAAAATAAAATTAAATATTCAAGATGGCTAAATGAGGCACAGTTTTTCCATGGGAAAAAATATCAAAGTATTATTTATTTTCCTGTAAGTACTTGTTTTGAAAAGCCTTTCCTCCCCACCTGGGCTTCTGCTGAAAGCCACAATCTACATTTAAACAGTGTGTATGCTTTAGAAATTTATCAACCATCTTTTTTTTATAGCAGGAGCTTATGAAATTATTTGATCCACTTTTCACATAGAAAGTCTAGGGCTGACCATAAAGAAACAGGCAAGCTCCCAGTATAAACTTACTGGGATTACATCAAAGACCTTCCTCTAGGATCAGACGATTGATTTCTTCAATGCTTTTTAGAATTTCTTCCAGGATATTTTGGGTTATTGCCTTAGACCTTTGCTCAGCTGGAATGACAGCTACTCTGTTTGCTAGACTATGATGTTCTCTCTTTACAGGGGAATGAGTGTCTGTAGTGTCCACACACGTACACTATATGAACATAGAGAGACTTGGAAAGCTCACAAGCAGAATTATTATTTATTGTTTCAAAAAGAGCAGTTTATTACAGAAACACTGATAGAGGCTTAACCGCAGCATCTTACGCAATACAGAGACTGCTTGTTATTCTGTGAGCTCAGGACTGGGACACTATGCTCAGAGAAAATTCCCACTCCCCCAAACAGGCATTTGTTCTTTACATGAACTTAACGCATAAGGCTTAGCTATACAGCTACTACCTTCTTTACCCAACTCTCTTGAAACTAACTGTCCTGGAACTATAAAAGATTTTTTTAAGATAGGACAAGAAGAGGCTTAGTCCTCACCTACCACTATCAAACCTTTGGGGAATCAGACAGAAAACTATCTCCGAGGGCAATGCAACACACTACCCATCGTTCTCCTTCCTCCCCCAAGACAAATCTGTCACCTCCATAGCACTCATCATTCGCATCAGAGTATGGATCAAAAGATTCGAGGCTGCTCCCAAATCCCATTTCTCCTGCAAGACAGTACTTTGTTCTGTCACTTCCCTACTGAGTCTATCCCCTTATTTTATGCCTCACAGCATGTGTGGCTGCACCCCAAGATCAAACACCCATGCATGATTTTCTTTCACAGATCTTGAATCACAATGTTATACTTTAATAGGAACCTCAATATACTTAATCCCTTTAAAGCTGCCACAGTAATGCCCCCAAATGCATTAAATTCCACCCTAATCACAAAATACAAAGTATTTCTCTGGATGGACAGTGCACAGACTGTTCTGACCACATGCCAATCCACCTCTGAGCTAAAGCAACATATACTGCCTGCATTTGTTAGTTAGAAGTCCAGGGATACCTGGCTGAATATTCCAAGCACTTTACACGTTCTCTGCTACAAATTTTCCTCAAAATATAAGTGATCTCCCACATTTAAGGTAGGATCTCACATTCTCAAGGTATTCTCATTGCAAGTGATAGGAGGGACCCGAGCCACTGAGCCTGCACTGAAATCCAAACCCATTAAAACTGAAAGCAAGACTGATAGATGGCCCTTTTCAAGGTATAAGCAAAATACCCTCTCACATTCAGCTCAATGAGTTTCAGAGTTCCACTGGATTCTCAGATCAAGAAGGGTTATTGGAGTAAATTACCAAACTACCGGAGCTTTGACAAAAAGCAGCTAAACTGCTTGCCTAGTAAGTCTTGTTCACAAGTGTTAAATTTTATTAACATCTCCAGGTTTGAGGAACAACTTCTTGTATTAATAGGAACCTTGGTTTGAAATCAGGGAACCAGAGTGTCTTCTATTACCCCTGTTGAGAGGTTATAATGTGGTGGGACCTTATATGTGTATTTTTACAGGGCTCTTCTTGGCCATTGAGGAGCTTTTCAGGCACCAATGGCATTTCAGTCTCCCATGGCCACTGTATGGTCTCTTCCCAAGGCTGAACAGGCCCAGCTCCCCCAGCCTTTCCTCATAGGAGAGACGCTCCAGTCCCTTAACCATCCTTGCAGCCCCTGCAGAAGCAGCGTGTCTCTCTTGTTCTGAGGAGCCCAGAACTGCACTCTAGTTCTAGGAGCCCAGCACTCTAGATGTGCCTCACTAGAGGGGCAGGATCACCTCTCTGGACCTGCTGTCAATGCTCTTCCTAATGCATCCCAGGATCTCACTGGGCTTCTTGCCCCCCAGGACACACTACTGGCCCAGGGACAGCTTGTTGTCCACCAGGACCCCCAGGTCCTTCTCCACAGAGCTGTTTTCCAGCAGGTCAGCCCCCAGCCCATACTAGTGCATGAGGTTATTCTTCCACGGGTGCAGGACTGTGCATTGCCTTTGCTGAAATTCAGACAGTTCTTCTCTGCCCAACTCTCCGAACAGTCAAGGTCCTTCTGAAAGGCTGCCCAGCACTCTGTGGTATGGACTACTCCTCCCAGGAAAAGTCTTTCTTTCAACTTTTTTTACCCTGGTCTCCTGGGTCAGAGATTCCTGAGGGCTGGTCTTGTCAGTGAAAACCAAAGCAGAGGCGGCATCTGGTAACTCTGCCTTCTCCCCTCCTCCGTTACCAGATTCTCCATTTAGTAGAGAGTCCACATTATCCTTAGTTTTCCTTTTGTTACTGATGTATTTGAAGAAGCCCTTCTTGTTTTCCTTGACATCCTTGGTCAGATTTAATTCCAGATGGGCCCTGGCCTTCCTTGTCTCATTTCTGCTTACTCTGACAAACACAAACAAAGCCAATGCTACTCAATTTCACAAGTGTTATAGGACCTCCAGCATGAGACTGCAGCACTCCCTCAAACAATTAGATTCTGTATGACAAAACCAGAAGTATTTCTGACACAGGATGAGCACCCACCAGGTCATGTGAGACACTCTCTTAGAGAGATTAAGGAATCTAGCTGAACACTTCCTTGCAGATATAGAAGCCTATTGGAATGCCAAGTCCCATGGCAAGCCAACAAATCAGTCCTTATTAAACACTGGACATGCAGCTACAGGACAACAGTCTATTTGGAAGACACTAACTATATAGAACTTTCCAACTCAAAAAATGATGTCTCACATGTTCTGCAGTGTCACCGTTATTCCTCAAATTAGAAGACAATTTATATGCCATATTGCTCTCATGACAATAAATCCAGAAGCTCACAAGGAGCAAACATACTGTTCAACTGCACCCCTTGCAGAGAGACCAGGAGAGCAGTAGTTGAACATTTACAAATCATTTCCCTTTTCTCTTAGCTTACACTAAAAGCCAGCACAACTCTTTCAGCACAGCCGGCACTACTGGCGCTCCACCACCACAAGACAAATGTCATGAGATACTGCAATACAAACATGCTTTCCTGGCTCAGAAATCAGACACAATGAAGATTTTGCATTTGGAACTTGGTTAATAATTCTTGAATGGAATACAGTCCAACTCAGTCTCCCATAGCTGTAGTTACTCTGTAGGAGTAAATACAAGCTTAGTTATGCTGCCAATGTTGGCAGATATGACTAAATAAATTCACAGAGAAAGTATATTTGACCATTTCCTCACATTTCTATTAGTTAAAACTATGCCTCACTTTCCATTAAAAGATATCTATAAATATCACATAGTTTAATAACTCACAAGTATTCAGAGTAACTAATACATCAACTAGAAAAGTGGTTCCATTACAAAAAAAAAAAAAAAGTCAAGTATTGTGTACATCTGAACATTCACCATTTACTTCCCAACCAGGTTTTGATGCTGACATTCACGAAGCAAAATCCATCTGCAAGGATTTTTATAAAGGCCAACATCTGCAGCACTGGGAGCAATGTTCCGTTTTGATTTAAATATCACCACTGAACAATTAGTTCCCCAACTCTGCAAAAACTAACTCCTACAAAGTTTCAATACTCAACAGACTTCTCTTTCCTCCGTTTATAACCCAACTCAAAAGAAACCATAAAAGTCAACTAAGATCTTCTTCTGAAGGGTGCCTACAAATAGCCAATTACCAAGCTCCTCCTGGGTCTTATTACAGATCTCAAAACCTACAGAAAACCCTTCTGTTAATGAATGCTGCTGTAAAGAACATTCCCATATGTTGACAATCACGTGCTGCAAATGTGCCATTTTTGTTATAACTAAAGTTTTAGTGTGAAGTCTGACTACATTATTTACATTTAGGACATTAAAGAACATAAAATGTTGTTACTTTTCATCCCAATTTACAGAAGAAAGTGTACTCCATAACCAAGGCCTTCTCCTTCACATGAATTCAGATTTCACTAAGCCAACGTGGACCATCAGTAGCCCAAGAGACATAGATGAGGACTTCACCCAGCTACTACACAGAATATTCTTTCTTCTTACAAATACCAACCTAAGTAACTCCACTTTAGAGGGGGTGAGAGAGAGAGGGTTGTTAGAGATCAAAAAAAAAAGGTTACTTTAATGAGACTATGTGCAGAAACTTCACGGGCCATTCGGCTCTCCAATCAACATGCCAAATTAAAAGTGCACCACATTAAATCTGAAACATCTATAAAACAAGCCCTGATGAAATACAGACTGTCTTCCATCCACCTCCTCCATATGGCTCAAGCAAAGTCAACTTTTAATTTCATAACACAAAATATTTAATTTATGCTTTTCTTCATATGTCAATTTAACCTCTGGGACATAGCTTTGAAACCATGTAAGGATGCCTAACACTTTCCATATGGCAACTGAATTGTGGCTTTTAATTGCACCAACTGGTATCATTCAAGGATAATTCCCCTGGAATCCAGCTTTCTGCTGGAGTATTGGCCAATTCACTAATCTCGTCACCATGGCACTAATACTTTCAGAGACTCTTTGATTGTTAATATTCATATTATAATTTTCCCAAATCAGAGCTGTCAAGATATACTATGTGTACCACTAATTAAATTATCTTGGTTTGTTGGCACCAAATTTCAACACTAAATAAGATTCTGCTTTTTTCTCTTTCAACACAAAGTTTGGCAATTTTATTTTAGATGCCATACAGAATATTTTTGTCCATTAAAATACTTTTTAGTCATATCAGTATCTGTCTCTGCTAAGTCTGTTGTTTATCTTAGTCCTCAGAGTCAATAATTATCTATACAATACTGACATTAATGGACCTGAAAATATTTCAGTCAAAAAGATCTCTTCAAGCAGTCACACAAGATAGCATCCAAGGAAATTTCCATTACTCTTGTCACCATATCAGTAAGAACACAGTCTTTCAAATGTCATTCTACCCATGAAACCACCCCAAAGTAGTGCTACAATTACATCTTCCACTTCAACAGCCTTCAAGCCATAGTATGTACATACCACTAAAAAAGTCTCTTTAATGTGTATTATTTTCATTTTGGATGAACAACCTCCCCAGCTGTGTCTTCCAGAAGGCAATGTATTTTTAATATGCACACACACATATGATATTTAGCAGTGGGGGACTGGGAAGGGCTTTTTCTTTTTTTTTTTTTTTTTTAATTTAAGATCGATCATACTAGAGGACCAGAGAAGTTGACACTAGTGTTGTCTCCTCTCAACCATGCAAGGAATGCCCATTAATGTCACTGGCAGTTACAGGCACAGAACAAATGGAGAACAAGCCCCACCTCTGAAGTACTGATGTGCCTCAGCATTCATACTGTCTTAGTCCCAAACCAGATACTCAACTCTAATTAATATCAATTAGGGTTGAATATGAGGATCACTAGCACCAAAATGCTCAGCAGAAGTGGTAAGGTAAAGTCTTTTCTATTTTACCTAAAATGATTATCTTCAATGCAGCTCATTGAGAGTTGGTTTGAAAGTTAATTAAAATTACATTTTTCTCATTCCCAAGCATAGATGTCAATGAGACACACAAGAAACTAGTAAAATTTCTTATGGCTTTGAAGATAAAAGTAAATTGAACTAAGCAGATGTCATATTAAATATTTGCCCCTCTAGCACAGAACCACTTCTCAGTTAAATAAATAAATACATGAATATTTGCAAACAATGTTGATCTCCAAAAATAGTTTATAAAAGTAAATACACTGAATAAATTTAAGGATTATACAGGATAATCCACAGCATCAGAAAACTGTTCTGGGTACAAGTTAACTCCATCATGAAGCAGCAAAAGATGTGTATTCAGTTGCTCTAACAGATTTACAACCCCAGCGGTTTCAATTAGCTTTGAAACTAGAAGTTGACTCTGGACCTCATACTTTTCATGGATGCAACAGAGTTCCTTCTTTATTTAATCCTCCGTGCTGTGGAAGGCTGCAGCCCAGCCCTGAGCCTCCACAGTCATTAAAACCTTTAGAGCAGAGCAGCCCCTGCTGGGCAGGTGGCAATGCTTTAATGAGATAGAGCTCTCGGCCCAGCATGGACAGTTGCAGACACACCACGAGCGCAGATTTCGGGCACACTCCCCTTCCCCTGGCTCATGCCTTCACCCAACAGTTTACTAGGAGGTCCTTCTCAGATGACTGGTGCATCTGGCAATAACTGGACACTAATTTTGTTGTTTCAGTGAATTGGAGGAGAGACACAGATGGACAGGACACCACAGGGACAACACATCAGCTGAAGTCTGCTCTAACCAAGAAACTCTCAAAACTTCTGTTCAGGAGAAAAGGTGTTGTATAATTGAACTCTCCTTGACTCAAACACCCCTTGGGAGCACTGTAAAGACCTCCCCTCCACAACTATTTTAAATTCAACCATTCTAGAGTGGAGTACAAAAGAAACTTTATTGTTTTCCTGTATTAGTCACTCATTCCTCTTGTAAAACACTACATGAATCCCCTGAACTTCAGTGTCATCTCCCCTGTATTGACTAACTTCACCAAAACAATTCAGTGCCTCTGCTCTTGAGGGAAACTGCCTTCCAGCTACAAGCTAGACAGAATTTTTTGGCTTATATATAGTAATTTAAGTCAAATTGCAGTATCGCATCCAGGGTCTGACAAAAAATATTCAAACCTTTGAAGTTTCACATGTGGAAACTAAGTGCTCTCCTCTCCCATCAACAGGTCTTTGGAGTGAACTGGATTTCACCAAACAGGCCGTCTATACTAAACAAAACCACCATCTATGAAGCTCTGGTTAAGGATTCCTAGCAGGAAAAAGTATTTCTAGGACCATTTCTTTTTTTAAAATTCAGCTGGGTGATTCTGTGAATGCAGATATTTTCATCAGTGTTTGATCTGACTCCTTCTGCCCTAAGTCACAAAAGCAGCAACTGGGACCTATCTGAGGGAAAAAAAACCAAAACGTTTTACTGAGAAGCCAAAGTTTTGACTGTGACACAATAAAACTGTACCAATCCACAGAGCCTTGTAAGCTTATTGAACACTTCAGGATGAATTTTGAAGTAGTAAGGAGAAGAGTCCTTGTTCAATGCTGGGACTGCACAAGTGTCCCACACAATCCCCTGTGCCTAAACCATTAGTAAAAGCAACTACTATTTCTACATCTTAAGGTGAACAAAGAACCAAGAGGTCGGGCTACAATTCACTTTATCGTGGTATAATTATACAAGAGATCAAAGAGATCTCAGAAGAGAAGCAGTCATGCAATCTCAGTTATGGAGTCAATAGCTGTGACTCCATAATCCTTGTCAAAATGACTGTACATATGGCACATCTGGTTCCAATGCACGACTAGAAATACATCCTTCCATATTCCAAAAGTTGATATTTTAAAGGAACTTCAATGTAGCTGTCCCAGCGTGCCTGTGACAGGATGACAATTAAACTAAATAAATTAGCAGGCTACATATGCATACAGATACTTCCAAATATACTAGGCAATAAATGGCAAATATTTTTGAACATTCAGAAACAGCTCTATAAGGATGACAGTAAAAAGCCTCTGGGGAACAGTGCTTTTAAAAACACTTAAACCTATTTACAGTTTTATAACATACTAAAACTGTAGACTAATATTTAGTTAATGGCTTGCTAATTGCTGAGCCATCATGAGGAGGAGTTCCTCTTGGGTAAGAAGAGAAATGCTTTCTACTGTCATTCCAGCTGAGTAGACCTCATGAAACTGACAACTGAAGAGTCTCCCAAATAGAAAGTATCTTTGACAAAAGGTATTTTCTTCTTCTTTTCACAAAGGAAATTAACTAGAAGAAAATACATTTCACAAACTAAAGTCAGAGTTATTTACCTTTAACTCTTGTATTTTAAACCCCTTGTTTTAGTTTTCTAAGTTGAGCTTTTCAAGAAACTATACATATGAAAGATAAAGCACACCTAAAAATCTTGACTTACAAAAATTAGGAAAATTGAAAAATAATTAAAGGACGTGTTTCTACTCTTTGCATCTGTATCACACACATATGTACTATTACCAAAGACAATTTCTTTCTTTGGACATACTGCTTCCAGGTAAAGCACAATAAAAATCGCTTCAACCAACCATACCTGCAAGTTAAAGGTGATTATGCTCATCAATTACAAACACATCAACATCTTACTCCCTTTGCCTTACTTCTAGTGACTCTCACGATTTATTCTCCTCGAAATACAATACTGGTAGAATCTAAAAAGTCATCATCAGCTTTCTCCATACTACACATCTTCTACTCACTTTAACATCCCACCTAAAATGTGGTATTCTCCTCTTGCGAGTTAATTTTTCCTAAGACACAGGAAGTCCAGGCTTCTGACAATACAACTGGCAGCTAACAAAGCGAAGAGCCTGCAGGAGGTTTGGTGGCCCTGCTCTGCTTGTGCTTTCAGAGCCATATTGCTTGCTGGGAAGCACAGATTCCAATCTCCCCATCTCTCAGGTTACCTCTCCAGTGATGAAGCTTCCAGGGCTTGATCCAAAGTCAATGGGAGTCTTTCAGTAAACATCAATAAGCTCTGGATCATGCCCTGGAACACTACAAGGACCATATCTAAGAACTGTTAAGTCTATTTACCTCCCATCATGCCTTTTTGTTTAGAGAGACAACATTAAGGATAAATAGAAGAAAAAGGTAATTAAAATATTTCCTCCAGCCCTGCTTTACATGGAGGACTGAAGAAAAGAGAGAGGGTGGAAACTGACCGGTGTGGTAATAGCCAGGACAAGTGACATGTACAGTAACTTAGGGAGGAACTCAGCCACACATTTTAGCAAAGAGCAAATAAATAACGACACACTCTTCAGGGACTTCTCCTTTCCTGCCAAAATGTCACAGGCAAACTTGTGCACTAGTCAGGGTTCACAAGCATACTGGCTGAGTGCTGGACTTTTCCCAGAGATTCTGTTTGTAAAGGGTTTTGTTCTAATCGTGCTGCCCAGACACCAGCAGTCAGGTTCCCTTACTCCTCCGGCTTTTATACCCTCACCAAGTTTGCTCTGCAACTCCCAACTTCATCAAAGGACAGAAGGAAACCACCCACGGGGCAGCCCCTTGGAGCTACTTTAGGGCAAAGAAAACCTTCCTTTGCACAACCGCCCCTTGGGAGGGAAAGAGGGATGTAGAAAGAGCTTTTGCTGTTCAGTATTTCAAAAGGAAGGGGCGGGGGGGCAGCGAGGAAGCTGACATACCCTGGCGCTGGAGAGCCTGCAAACGGCCCGGTGCTGGCAGCCTTGCTGGAGTCCCGAGCTGCTGCCGCCGCCGCTGCTGCTGCCCCCGGAGTATTTCTGCTTCACCATCCAGTCCTCCAGCCCTTTGCGAGCCAGAGAGGCGTTCACCGCAAAACTATCACCTAGAAAAGAGGAGACAATGCCGCCGCTGAGCGCCCGCAGAGCCCTCCCGGCCATCCCCGCACCCGGCCGGACTGGGGCTGGAGCCGGGGCTAGGAATGGGGCCGGAGCCGGGGCTGGGAATGGGGCCGGAGCCGGGGCTGGGAATGGGGCCGGAGCCGGGGCGGGCACGGGGAGCGCAAACCGCGGCGGAAAGTTGCGGGGAGAGGGCAAGGGGCCGGGGACAGCCGGGCGGACCCGGGGAAGGCGTTCAAAGTTACTAGCAGTAAGGAGCCATCCCTACCTTCTGGACTTTCTCTGGGTTTACAAACGGCAGCTAGGCAGATCCGGAGGAAAGTGTGTGAGGGAAATAATAAAGGAAGATCGTTAGACACCAGTATAAAATCACAGCAACAAACCGAGTAAAATCCGAATAAGGGGAAGGGGCTGAGGAAGTAGCAAGTGAAAGGAACTAACCATGTTTCGAGTGAAGTTTCCCCATCTCTCTGCATTGATCTGCAATTACGATTCATTTGACTGTGTTCAGTAGGGTCAGGTTCGCTTGTTGTTATTTTTGTAGATATATAAAATCCCAGCGTGTTTAGAAATCCATGTGCTCCGCTTTTCCCTGCTAAGCACAAGCGAGCTCAAATCTCAGCTCCTCTCCTGCAGCACGGTCCGGCGTCCCCCTCTCCGCTCCAGCCTTCCTCCTCTCTCCTCTCTTTCCCAAAGACAGAGGCGGTTACAAAAGACCTTACTTCACCCACCGGGGAACATGATTGACACCTCATTGAGATTAGACCACTTGCAGGCAGCCTCCGCCTTCCCATTGGGCCGCGGCGGCAGATGAAAGGGGCGAGTGAGCCTTTTGGAGGCTCAAA
>WBMV01006151.1:1292876-1417876 GCA_013396655.1 Campylorhamphus procurvoides
CTCCCAGCCAGGCACGGGCGGCGGTGCCAGCCCCGCTCCGCCCCCCGCGCAGCCCCGGGCGGACAATGCGCGCCGCTGCCCCCGCCTCGCCCGCCCCGCCGGCAGCGCCGCCCTCCGCGGGGGCGCTGCGGGGCCCTCTGCCCACGGGGGTCTGACGTGCGCACGGGGGTCCGCTCTGCCCACACGGATCCCAATCTGCCCACGGGGTCCCGCTCTGCCCACGCAGGTCCCGCCGCCCCCTCCCGCACAAAAGCGGCGTCCCCGCACGGACGGCGGAGTCGCCTCCCGGCCGCCCCTCCGGGTATTGCCGGGGGTCCCGGACAGCGGGCAGGCGCACCCCCTGTGCTCGGGTGCGGGGCTGAACCCCTCGTGTGCCTGCTTGGCTGTGTCTGGGTTGCGAAGGAAGCCAGCATATCTGGAAAAGCAGGTGTTCTATTGACTTAGTCCTGCAAACTGTTTTTCACGGGCATCCCTTCGCACACAAGTGATCCTAATGAAGTCACTCAATGCCAAAATGCAGTTTTCAGGGTCGGGTCCGGAACCCTCTCTCGGTGACTCAAAATGCTGGCAGCAGGAGGACAAAGTCTCTCCCAGCTTTTTCTAATTATTAGTTAAGTAGATGAGATTTACAAGTAGATGAGATTTAAAAGAATCTCCCCTTTTTCTTCAATTTATGAATGGTATATTTTTTACATATAGCATAAACTTAAAGGAAACTTGCTGCTGCATAAAGACAATTCTCACAGTCATTAAAAATTTCCTTCCCTCTTCTGTCTGGTCATTATTTTTCTGTTTATGAAAATCACATCTCCCTTGAGATCCTTGTAGTTCGACTAGGAGAGATAAAAGGGAGTGCGTAGTAGATTCAGAACAAGAAAAAATGAAGACTTCTGAGAATTTTATTCAAGAAACTACTAGTCAAACTATGTAGGGTTTGACCCAGATGGGCCTGGTCCAAAAACTTCAAGGCCACATCTGTGCTTTCAAATCCATACGTTTTAAACACAGGGAGGAAGGAGTTAGACTTGGGAGCTCATCTGAAAAAAAGATTCAAAGCATATGTAGTAACACTTCTGCAGGGAATTGGGACCGGGAGAGGAGGGTCAGGCTTGGAGCTCATTTTTAGAAGGAATTCCAAAGCACATGGATGTGGTGAAGATCTGGTATGAAACAGCTACACAGAACAGCCAATGCAATGCCATTAAATGAACCATTTAAAGCCAAGTTGTTCTTTGGATGATTGCAAAGTCATTTCTCACATTATTTCAACTATTTATCTGTCTAGCAGAGGAAACACTCCCATTGTGAAATGCAGCCATTGCAACAGCATCAATCACTTGTCAAATAGCTAATAACATGCATCTTCTGTGAATCTCTCTTTACGTATTTTAATAATTTATTTGGCCCATTTTTTATGTATTTAAAGTGACATATTTGTTCCTTTGAAGATTGCCTCTTGTTTTGGGGATGAGAAAGAGGGGAAGAAAGTGATTTAGATGAAGGAGGCTCCTTGGGGCATGAGCCTCACCTAGACTGTGAAAACTTGTAAAAACTCTCAGATGTGTATTAAGGAATTCAAAATTGTAATAACAATTTTATTTTCTCCTCAGCTTGGCATATACTCAAGTACCCTTTTAAAACTTCATCAGGAAATATTTTTTTTGGAATATCACTTATCTCCACTGTTTATGAGAAATTTATCCATTTCTCTGGTGAAATGGTGCCTCCATCATTCAGCTCTTGGGAACAAAACGAGGCCTCAGAAATGCCAGGAGTTCAGCAGGTCTGAACAAGTGGCTGGGGGAAGAAGCCCTCGCTTTCACAGCCGATTACAGAGGTCCACTTGTGTCCCAGTGACGAAGACGAAGGGACTTGTGTTTGTAACACAGTCACTCTTGTGCCAGTACTGCTTTCACATGTGCAACATTTGTTAGGGTTTAAAGCAAGCCCTTTTTCATTACAGTCAATGACGTACCCTCCAAAACCAAGGTTTTTACAGGAGAACAAGTGGGACAAAAGAACGCCAAATGTCATAACTGACTCTGTGTACAATGGGAATCATGACTGTACTTCTGGGGCACAGGAATAACACAATTGTAAGCTGGTTACATTACTCGGAGTGTGAATCACAACTGCAACTAATTCTTCCTCCACCTGGGAAAGAAATTTTTAGCAACTCTTAAAGAGCCAAATCTTGCAATTCTTAGCATGGTTTTGCTCAGACAAATTCCAGTTGATTTCATGAGGATTTAGCATGGTGTAACTAAACAGGGACCTCAAGATTTGACTCAGTAGACTTATGATCCTCAAACTACAAGGACCTCGAGGCATACAAAGCCTTTTGTTTTTCCTTCCACGGAGCCAGAAGTGTGTTAAGTAGTGATGTCTAGTAAAATATCAGAGTAAAGTACACCATTCACAGAACAGTACTGATGATTAAAGGGTCTCTAATTCAACCCAGTGACCCCAGTGGAATTCTTAAAGTTAGAAAGTTATGACGTAGAGTATTATTCATTGCCCTTTCATTAGTGCTGACTATGCTCTACTTCAGAAGATGGAAAACCCTTTTGAACCTCGCTCTACTATAAACTAGTTGATGACAGGAGATGTATCTTAGCCAAGGAGCAAGTGAATAAGACCACTCTGGAAATTAATTTTCAATATTCAATAGCATAGCAAAATTAATGACAATACCTGCAATAGCAAGAGCTATGTCTATGGTTAGACTGAGAAGAACCCTGTGTGTACTCCTGAAGATTGGTTCTGACAAGAGTGGAGTATTTCTATGCAATGATAGCAGCCAAAACAGCTGCTTCTGTATGATTCTGTATTTGCATATTAACTACAGAAGAGTGGGCAAAAATCCATGACAGCCTAGTGTATGGTAAAATAAACCAGCATTGAAAAGGTTCAGATTTGACACATACCTAAAGACAACTAAACATGGTATAAGGCTACAGGAAAGCAAATGTCCTAAAACAGTTGTTTAGAGGCCAGAAATGCTACACTTCACCCCAATGGTGTACTTGGGTTTAGGCTTGTATATTTAGTCAGAGAACATGTAAGACATGGTCCTACAGATACAGCCCGTGACACCAAATGTAAATAGCTGATGGGATTCACCTCCCTATTTTGCAGGCTTCACTGACACACTCAGAAGGTCCCTGTGGCCAGTGGAGAGGGCCCAGCCATGCACAGCACACAGGCCACATGCCAGAATCACTGACATCATGGCAGAAGAGGGCTCTACTTGGTGCCTGAGACAGGATGGCAGCAGAGCATCCCTTCCCTCCAGGCTGCTGCTTCCTACATGGAGGAGCAGAGCAAGGAGGGCAAATACACATGACAGAGGAAAGCATCATGCTGATATTCCTGTCTGGGTAATGGGACGAGTGGTAGGATACTGCTTTCCAATTCTCCTGCTTTATCTCCTTCCTTTTCTTCCCTCCTCCTGCCATGTTCCCACCCTGGGAACATCTCCCCAAGCTGGAGATGAAAGAAGGCAGGTACTGGCCTCCCGTGGTCAGGTGCTGTTCTCTTCCATCTGGAAGCGGCATGCAGGTCATGCTAGACCACCTCCAGAAGAAGTGAAGGTTGACATGTGTTTTTAAAGTGGAAAAATTCCATATGATTCTAAAAAAACCCAGAAATGTGCACACAGAGGCAGTAAACTGCAAGTTATGTGGCTAGTCCTCTACATTAAATAATCTGAGTCCATATTGTACAGAAGAGTTTTAAGAAAATGTTGCTCAGTTGTGAAAGGAAAAGCGTATAAAACTGTGTGTTTCTAAAGAGGCTTTAGGTGTTCTGGTGTTCTCAGCACCATTGCTGGGGTCAACACGAAATGTATCTAAGCTCTGAAGATTTCCAGGAGGCAGCTGATACAGAATTTTTATCCTCTTCTCTCTAAGAATCATGGATGGTTACAAACCACTCTTTATCTCCATTTCAGCCACCTTCCAACCAATCTCCTTTTACTCCATCAACAAAAATTGCCCACAGCCATGTTTCCTCTTCAACAATTGTTTCAATCACTACCCTGCTGATGCATTTAGGGTCACAGTCCTGGTCTCAAAGTTATGACCAATCCTTTTAAGAACATTTAAATTTTGTTTTGATGGCAATAGGAGTGCTTTGATTGCTCACTCCCAACACACACAAATGGGATGCCTGTCACAAGACACTGTTTTAACTTGGACCTTCCTCCTTGGTACCTGTGGCCTTGGCAGTTTTTTTAGCACTTTTGCCTCAGGCATTTTTCCAGTCTGGTGCATTACCATCTACTGGTTTTAGCAACTTTGCAACCTTGGCTTATTGCCTCAAAGCTTTGTCATAGTGCATGCATCTGCACTATGACATCCTTTCAGCTCTAAACATACTTGTTTCACAGGTTTTCCTTGGGTTTTTCTAGGATGTCAGCCCTGACCCTAGAGGGGGAAGAAAGACTGATCAGCAAGTTCAAACAGTGCCTGTGTAGCAGCAAGATGTCTATCACAAATGAGCACATTCACTACATCATTGCCAAATATTGCACATGCTCAGGTACCATGAGAAATTTTTTCAGGCCTTCTTCATGATTATCCTGATACATCTTCTATGAGCCTGTAATGACTGGCTGGAGAAAACCCTGGTAAACTTCATAGTCTCAGATTGTTAAACCACTATATCTCCATACTCCAGCAGACAAAGCTTCCATTGTCAAAGTATTTTCTTTTTTACCTCTCTTCAAGCCAAGAAAACCCATCAGGCAGAGATAGCTGTTGGGCTTAAGGGCTGGTATTTTGGGGTGACAAGTGCTGATTCAGTAGATGAGATGTTTTCCACAACAACCACCAGGAAACAGGTAGTTGTTCTTTGTATTGCCTCCACCAAAATACTCCTTTTCCAATAGTATCACATCGTTTCATTGTATTCAGGGAAATGAATCTTTGATGTCTTTAAATGGAAGAATCCATGATGAGGAAGATATAGGTTCATGTGTCCTGTGTCCTGCAACTTCTCTCTCAAAGGGCTTTGCATAGCCAACTCAACGATCCAGATTCCACCTCATCAGAAAACTGGAAAGGTGAAAAAAAACAGCTGATGCTGCTTAAAACAAGGGAGAGACTCTTGTTGCCACGTATCTCTCTGTAGATGAGGAAGCTGGGGCAGGCCTTTTCCAGCAACTTCAAAGCAATTGGCTTTTTTAGTATGTTTTAGTGGGTGTTGGATCTAGAATCTCTTTGCTTGGAATCTGACTGCAGATCCACCAAAATAAATTCAAAGATCATACAAAATTACCAGGAATTTTTCTGTCAAAGTTTCCCTAAGCAAAACACAGTTCCTATCCAAATAAAATTAACTTGCAGCATATTTACAAATCCAAAACTGTGGATGTCCTTCATAAAACAGAATCTTTGAGATATTTTAAAGTGTGATTTTTCTGGGTTTTTTTCTTCCAGTGGATATTTTGCTGAGATGAAATTTGCTAACAACTGTAACAATATGCAGAGAAAGAGGAAAAATAACTTTTGCCAACATCACATATAGTGTGCTACACATAAAAAGGAAAGAAGCGAAGTAAAAACTACTGCCATGACTTCAATAATCAGAACCTTTCCTTTAGCATCTAAGAAATGACAAGTAAGAAAGTTTTAATATAGGAGAGGATTTTTATTTGCATTTCTTAACAATAAGGATGGTTTATACTCCACCTGGTGTCTTTTCTCACATCATCTTTTATGGGCTTCTCTCAGTGACAAGTACCTTTGTACAAAGGTTTCCTCCCCCCTTCTCCCCCTTCTCTGGTTCTAACTCTCTAGCAGGCTTCAGCATACAAACACAATGGGAGCATTGAAAGGAAGACAGTGGGACACCTCCTTTGATCTTGTGTTCTAATAACTTGTGTATGTTTGTGTCCAAAAACAATGTTCCAAGGCTGTGAGGACTGCTGCTGCCGAAAAGAATACTCATCACAGGGGCGGTGGAATAGTTAAACTGTATTCAGGAGAGTAAAGCACTGGCCAATAATGTAAACAGCAGACTGTAAACTCTGCTAAATGCTTTGATGACTAAAGAGAGCCCCACTCCACAGATGACAACATAGGTCTGTTCAAAGCCTGGCACTGAGGGTCACCATTAAATCATACAATTCCCTATTACTTTTCATATCCATTCTAGAGGATACTCACTGCACATGGACAAAAGAAACGTGTCTTGCATTAAAGCAAATGGCTCCTGTCAGATAAGCCAGCTGAGCTCCTCCACTCTGCTGCTGCTCGCTCCGTGGTGGTGGGATTTTTTTCAAACTACAAGAAGCTGGATTTTTGTTTTTATTTTTCATTTTGTAACTCACTGATGCTTTTTCTTTCTAAGAAAGGGAAAATTATTGCTAGAAAAATAATTGGCATGGGACCAGAGTAAGACTAGTTAGACCTTACACACAGAGCACACTGCTTGTGGAAAGTCACTTTTGACAAAGTGACAATCCACAGCACGCAGAGGGTTGAAGGAGGAAGTTGCTTGATCACTGTCCTCTTGTTTACAACTATGGCCTGGGGAAGTCTTATACACTTATTTATATTGTCACATGTTGACAAATCTGTGAACTTTGGAAAGAAAATGCAAGAATCAGGATCTGCACCTGTGTTTTGTCTTTAGGTTCCGTCTCTGGAACCAACAGATTTGAAACTACAGAATTTGACTGACACCCAGTCATGATTTTCAATATGACAGCATTTACAAAGCTCTCATGAAATGTGAAAGGCTTAAATTCAACGTGTGTTGGTTCAGCACAGCACTTCTATGTTAGTTTCGCTTGTTTTTTTAAAAACAAGCAGAAAGTTTATGCAAGTTCTGTTGCTATAGTAAACAGGGTTGGTGCTGTGCTTACAAATATGTGAAGTGTAAGAAATGTTGACCTTAATAGATATCTGAAAAGGATGAAAAATGTTAGCAAAACTATCTTGTAAATTCTGTCTGAAGTATAACAATTCCAAAGTGTTTTGCCAAACACTCATAACCATATCAGACTGGGAAAGAAAACTTTACCCTGAAAACTATGCCTAGACCACCATTTCACTGTACAAGTCTTGCCACAAGTATTTTGTCATTCAAAAATAAACTTGGCTAAAAAAAAAATCTTCTTTTCAACATTAAGATAGAGCAGAATAAATATTCAGATTTATTTTCAAGTTGTTTATACATGGAATTTTCGGTTACTACTAATTTTCCACACAGATACCCTGTGCACACCAAGGAGTGGTGTTGATGCAAAGCTTGTGATGCAGCAGCAGTACCTGACTGACAGAGGTGAGGAGCAGAGGCACAGGCAGCAGACCTTCTCCATTTCACTGTGTGTGTTTCTGCTCTGTGGCACTGAGCAGATCCTGGCTGTCTGTAGCCCACAGACTGTCTTGGGGATGAATTACACAAGACTACAACAAGAAAGATCCAACCTGTTGACTCGAGGTTCTCTGTAATTACATGCAAGGGGCACAGAAAGCATGGTCCTGGCTCAGTGCTCAGCATTTGCACAGCTGTTGAATCAGAAATAGGCTTGTTTCAGACACAGACCCAGGCAGGTGGAGGCACAGAGCAGAAGTGAAGAGCATGGCAGCACTGCCCAGCACAGCACACCCACGCTCCAGGTGATGAGACACAGACAGAACCCTGTGTGCACTGAATTCCTTGCAAGGAAAATAGAAATCACTAATGTAGTTCACCTATATTGAGGCAACCAGCACAGCACAAACAGCTTGATCTAAATTGGCCTTGTTGTTTACCTATGTTTTCTAAACTTCACTGTGAAAAACAGCTTTGTTTTCAAAATTCGCCTAGTGTTTTCTTACAAGATGCATCCAATGGAACCACAACATTGGCTCATACAAATAAGATACTTTCTTAAATGAGATTAAAACCAGTCTTCTTCACTTCTACAAGGAAACTTCTGACCAAATAAGCTCTTTCAAGATTTAATTTATACTTTTCTGCTTTTCTTTTACCATTAACTGTCAGTGTTACAAGACTTTGCATCTATCACATTGCACATTAATCTGTGTGCTGGATACTGGCCTCTTCACTTTGCCACTGTAACATTTTCTTATGGCATTAATGACATAATCATTGCATTCATATAGGCTGCATTAGTTTGAAAGAAGGGGAGATAACCCATGGAGATCCACTTTGCTGCTCTGTTCCACACTCTGTGTCCTTTTGAATTGTGTATTTTCAAATACATGACAGAAGCTACAGGAATTCTGTGATTTGCATAAAACTAACAAGACCTCAATTCTTCTCCTGGCATTCATAATTTTGCCATGGTGGTTTTGAACCATTGCCAGACCACGTCTGACCAAGGCAGCATTTCTGCCAGCATCCTGTAAAGACAGGGTGCATCATAGCAGGCTTTCCCTTTTGCCTCTGTTCCATCAGCCAAAGGTCGGGCAAATGAAAGACCTCAGGCACATTAACCACACACCTTGTACTTCCTCACCGCACTACCTCCTGCCCTCACTTGTGGAAGCTTCTTGCAATGTCTTCAGGGAATCTTTCCCTGTAAGACTCCTTCGGATTTGTGAGGCAGATATAGGACTGTGGGCTGGACCACTGAGGCTAATACCACCTTCACACAGTAGTAGATCAGTCTCTTATTTATTCAACCAAATGTAGATTTATAAAATACAAACAAATTCCTGGAAATATACTAGGTAAAATTCATCTCCCTCTATAGTCAATGGAGAGAAATGGGTGATTCATGTGACCTATTTTATATGTCTCTATGAAGTTGAGATGAATCATCTTCTAAGAGTACCTATTAGGACATGATTTGTCTCATCTTAATATAGACATTTAAAATAGGTCAGATGAATGGGCTATCCCCCTCCCTTGACTCTAAGGGGAGACTGGGTAACTAGATCAAGTGAAGATATTGTAGGTAGCTAAAGCTGGGTGAGATATGTTCCACTCTGCACATGGAGTAAGATTTTAAGGTTCCTTTCCCCTTGGTCTTGAAGGGAGAGATGATTTTTTTTCTTTTGAAACACAAAAGTAATACTCCTGCATGTTATGTACTGTAAAAATTTAGGAGATCAGAGGGAACAAGTTGCTACTAAGATGAACAAGGCTCAAGTGAGCACGTACAAAAGCCTGAGAGATCACACCTTTGTCACCATACAGAAGACAGTGAATGTATTAGTTAAGACAATGTTTATTAAGCCAATTCCTATATGTGTAGTTATGGCTGTTGTGGGGTGTTTTAAGGTGTATTTTCTGTTTCTACAGGGAGAAAGAATGTCATCACAAAAAGTTTGTAACTGCTCTAATCAGTCCCCTTGTGCAGACAGATACTGCCTGCTGACCAGACCAGTCATTCCCATCAACCTCAAGCCACCAAAATACAGGAAAGAACAGCTATGCAGTCTCTAGTCCTCTGATACTCCTCACTGACTAAACAGTGGGAGTACCCTACCTTACATAATAGGCTCATGGAAAGATTGGGCAAACCAACATAAGGGAAATCCACTGACAGCTTCTAAGTACATAGAAGCCATTTGAGACTCAAGAATCCCCTGAATAACAACTTGTGAGAGACTGAGAGATGATTGAGTGGAAGTATCAGGATATGTTAACCCTATTATATTCTTCCCCAGGCATCTGCTTTTGGTCACCGTTAGAGACCATTGCCCTGTTCAGCAATTCATAATCTACCTACCACAAAAAAATAAAGTGGCTCATGAGTGTTTCAGACCAATTGAAGGAGTTCAATTAGTATTGTCGCCATGGAAGAGAGGAAGAAAATTCTTGCACGGACTTCAGCTAAGCCACTGAGCTGGTCTGGAGGCTCCATACTGATTTCAAGAGACCCATGAGGTACAATTCATTCTCTTTATGTCTGAGTAGCTGTACAATAATATCCACATTATTAAAATAAAATCTTGTTTCATAAGACAGTTTCCTCGTATGTTCTGAGTATTTCCTACTGAGAGTGGGAAGGCATTAATAAAACTGGATTTAAAATTCTACAAATCAGCATAAATCTCTATGGAAAATGAATATACTTCAGCTCTTCCCTGCTGTTGGATTATTGTTGAATACCCTATGGTTCTCCACAAATTCTTTTCTGTAGCACAAACCAATGAGACGGATAATGGAACTTTTGTTTATAAATTCTATACTCTCTTTACTATAAAGTCTCATATTTTAATAGCTCATCTTTCACACAATGGAATGTGCTCAGAATTATGGCCCCCTGGCAAACAGTTAAGGAGTTTAAATATATCAGTCCTAAATCAGGTCAAACAGGACTAACAACCTAAAAGATAATACAGCCTCCTCCTGGTCATTAACAAAGAGTATCTGGCTCCTCTCTTGGTTCCTTGGGTACAGCACTGGTGCTGCCTCCAGCTGCACTTCACCCTGCTGATCACAAGACTCTGAGTGCAGCAGTTCAGCCGGGTTTCAGTGCACTTCCCTGTCCACTCATTGAGACCACAGTTCATCAGTTAGTCAGCGAGGATGTTACTGTGTTAGACAGGGTCAAAACCTGCACTAAAGTCAAGATGAACAATATCCACCTTTCATTATAGAAGGTTACCAGGTTTGCCAGGGATGATTCCCCCACTTCATAATCAATGCTCAGCACTCCCAGTCACCTTCTGTCCTTAGCATGCTTGGAAGTGGTTTCCAGGAGAGATTTTTCCATTGCCTTCCCTGGGAGGTGAAGTTGATTGGCCTGTAATTCTCAGATTCTGCTTTTCACATTGTGGAACATACTTGAAGTTTGTGTCTACAGTCAGTTACAAACTCAGTGTACCAACCCCAGAAGCAAACATGGAATGACCTTTTGTGCACAAACTGGAAGGAGACTGGTTTTGCAAGGACCACAAAATACCCCAGACACCCATATCTTCCACTTTAGCAATTAAAAGAATCAAGAGGTAATTCCCTGCATTCATTTAAAGTAAATGAAATAAAAGCAAATATTACAAGGAAATATAAGAGTTTAAAACTACTACAATGATCCAAGCCTTTGCCAAGCTTACAGCTGGGATCAGAGCTGTGCAGAAAGTAGATTTTCTGCTTTGTAGGAAATAGCACAAATTTGTATCATTCTAGAAGAGGAAAAACTCTTGACATTTTCATAAATTTTTTCATGTACTTTTTGGGTTGAAACTGTTTTTTGTGATTTTTAGGCATTTTCTATTACAAAACAGTTTGTCTTCTTAATTTCAAACAATGAGCTAGAAAGCTATTTTACAAGGCAAAAATGTTCTATTCCAAAAATATAAAGAACTTTTGCTTCAAGTCTATTAAAATATTCAGCTCCAATATTTTAATACAAAGAAAATTGTCAAATTAAAACATTTACATGGATTGCCATTTTGCAATGCAGAATAAATAAATTTTTCCACAATAAATTTTCTGACCATTTCCAATTTGAAACGTGAGGGAACACAGGGATTATATTTACAAGTGGTTTTGTATCTTCAATGGTATTACTCATCCGTTTCATCACCTAAGGGCAAAGATGAGTCAGAAAATCATGATTGAAAGTTCAGACCCTAGATATAACAAATATAATAATTATATTTATTATGTTATCTTTTTTAAAAAAGAACTATTTAGTATATCATCTGAAAAAATAGTTTTCAATTCTGATTAATCTGACTCTTTATTTACCTGAGTTCATCTTCCCAGGGGTTTTAGTGAGGAAGGTGCACTTTCATTTCAGAAGCATTTCAGTCTGTCTATTCCAGTTTTACTCTAAAGGAAGAACATCTTATTTTTCCAGTTTCCTTTGCACCCATACTGCAAGGTGCCTGTGATTATGCTAAACACCTTGGCTAGCTAAAGCCAGTTAGCTTTATAGTATGTATTTTTGTATCAAAGTTTTTTACATTTGCTTTGTCAGAACACCAGGGCTTTTTCACCAATGAGATGCAAAAATTAATAATACTTTGTTTGTTAACGCTGAGCTAACAGTCACAACATACAGTATCCAGACTAACCCTGAACAAGAACTCTGTGCCCATCAGATACTCCAAGTAGTACAGACATAATTCTATTAAAAAGATAAAATAATGTAAGAGGCAAAAAAACCAAAAGGAATCTTAAGTATGTATTTTCCTCTTTAGGCTTCCCAGCTGAACAGTCCCTCTGACGCCATCACATTTCATTACAGTGGAGCTTTCTGGTCCAACCCCATGTATAGAAAAGGCTCCTGCATATCCTTGAATTCTTTGCTGCCTGTATTCGGCACAGATTTTGAGTATAGGATGAGCATCTGACCTTCAGAAAAAATCTTAAATTCAGAATATATAAAACAGGCTGCTTAGCCATTCTTCTTATTTCTAAAGGAGATTAAATGCAGTTGAAGAAACTACACTGCATTCAGAAAGTGGACCCTTTGGAAGAAAGGGTGACATTTTCTCAAAAAGAAAAAGTCCACAGACTAGGACTTTTCAACTGTTTCAGTATAAAAGAGCCAAATATAAAGAGCAGGAAACCATTCTGTACTTTCAGAATAATGTGAAAAAGACAACCCAAGAGAGCTTTAATACCTGAAATGCTCTTAAATCCTAAAGAAAGACTTTTTGTAATACTATATCAAAAGAGGAAAGGGAAATAGCCCAACACAGTGCTTTCCTTTTTTCAGCATGATATGGATGTGGAAAGTATGTTAATTTCTGTATTCTCAAAGGAAAACAAATAGCATAAACAGACAGACAGGAGAGGAAGAGAGCAGTGTGTTTAAGATAATAGAGAAACCCACCACTCATTTAAGCTGTTCGCTCTGGGAAGGCTCAGGCTGTGTGTCCAATCACAGGACCTACAGTTTATGCCAAGGCTTGTTTCAGATGCATTCTGCACCAACTCCACCAAACACAAACACAATTAGAGCATTCAGCATCAGACAGTAGGAGATCCCCTTTGATGTTGGGATAAAATGAGGATATGCATGGTTTTGTCCAAAATGACAACCATCCCAGGTTTACTAATGGGTATCTAATAGAAAAAGAGAACTTTATGATGCTCATTAATTACCAAACTGTCATGTGCTTCTGGCAGAAAGAAAGTAATCCTCTTCTCCAGATTAGACAGCCACCACAAAGGACTTCAAAGAACTTTCAGTCCCCTCCCCTGAGAGCTGCCTTGCATAAACCTCACAGCACTAACCGTGCAAATTAAAAGAAGGGAGCAGTTGACAAACCCTTCCTGATACATGCGCAGTCTATTGCTGTTGGCAGTTCAGACACGAGCCCTTATTCTGCTGGCAGATGTGCACATTCTCTGTACATTAAATGTGCTCCAAAATTCACACAAAGCTTTACAAATTATCAGTAAACAATGCTTTCCATTCTTGCTTTCAAACCTGCAGATATTTGTGCTGAAGATCCTTTTTTTAGGAACATGAAAATGTAGAAGTACAGCTGAAAGTCTAGTTCTCAGAAATTTTCCTCAGATGTTTTTCTTAATAAGGAGCAGCTAAAGTATGCCTTTTACTGGCAATTCACCACGATGGGCATAAAGGGCTGCAGAAATCATCCAGTATGAGAATGGGTGTGTTGGGGGGCATGAAGCACTTACAGTGATTCCCCTCGTTTCAAATGGTCAGACATTTGTGGAGTTGGAGATTTTCCTTTCAGCACAAATTCCTTCCCTTGCTCTTACATTTCTATAAACTCTTTATATGTAACTTTTCTTTTTTTTCCCAAAGACTGAACTAAAGACTTCAAAGTAGGCAATACATTTCACATATATATGATTGTCACCCAAATGCATGTATTTATGGTTGTTTTCACAAAGGTCTGAAACAGTGATAAAGTCTGAATTGTCTCTCAGGAGGAGCTGGGAAGTGAGGACTTCTGATGTTTGGATGACACACGAATTCTAGATTACAGCATTGTGTTCTTGCACATATTTGTCTTGTGGTTTTTTTGCAAATTTACTCATGTAGATTCAAATCATTTCACTGATAAGGTGAAAGATGATGAGCCCCATTATGATTTGGAATCTGACTATTCTCATTCAAAGCATCCCAAGCTGCACTTGGTTAAAGTTGTGTGCCTTGGTCTTATTGGTCAGAACAAGTATTTAATAGATGCCCCATTCATTTTATATTTAAATGAGGGCTTTCTCCAACCAATCTCACAGATGTTTTGAACAATGATTGGCAGAAGCACACCTTATGTTTAGCAAGAACATAAGAGTCCAGGGAAATTAGTGCTGAGTGATGAACAGTGCTAAAGGTTCAGGGGAAAAGTAAATAATCATAGGGAATCATCAGAAACTGCACCTTTGACACAGCACTTTTCAGATAGCACCTCTTTGGTACGTCATGGTGAACTTACTCCAAACCCTAAACTGTTTGAAAGATCCCCTCCTTTCCAAGTCACGTGTGTGCAAGGCTGGCTGACACTTGTTATTCAACCTTTTAAGTGAGAAAAAGATCATCTTTTGAGGGGGTAAAAACCACAGACATTTCAACAGAAATAAACTTTTCATGGTACAGAAATGTCAAGAAATTAGAAAAATAATGTCAGCAGAAAACTGGAAAAAAAGATTTTGTCTGAGAATTCTCTCTCTTTTCACCTTACATTGATCTTTTTTTAAAATCAAAAATATATTTCCTGATTGTCACTACAGTTAAATTCTTCATTGTCTCTTTTGCTCAATAAACATGTTCCTTTCTAAAGCATAATGCTCTTCACTGGGGGAAAGGCACATCCTCACTTGGCACTTACAATTCAGCTGATACAAAAAAGCAGGACATAATCTTTGACACAACATCCTCTCTGAAGAACATCTTCCTCCACCTTCTCCCCCAAAGGCAGCCAAGAAACATACAGCCAAGAGTAAGCCACTCCCAGCTCATTTTCATGGGCAAGTTCTCTCCCGGTAGATGAACAAAAGTGATGTATTCATGCTACTTCCACCTCTACAAATTCATCTATAATTTTTTTTGTCACAATAAGACTAAAATCACAGTTAATTCCTGAATGGATATGTTTCTGTGGACACACCATCTCCCAGGATATGCCCACAAAAATGGAACTCCATTTGTTGTCTCTTTTCTCTCAAAGCAAACTGTGACTGGGCAGTTTTAAGAGCTCATTCATCCCTTCCATACACACAGACATATACAAATGCACACACAGAGACTGCTCCTTTTTAACTCTACCCATGAGTTGAGCTTTTACAGATTGAACCCAGAGACCAGTGATAGAGTGTGACAGAACTAAGAGTGGTGCTTTGGAAGACGTAATGTTTATGTTCCATAGTACTGTACCTCCTGGCAACAGATTTTAAATCAGTAGGGCATTTCTACTTGAATTCTCAGGAGAGCAAATTTGTGATCTGGACAAACCAGATATTGCTGCCATAGCTTTATAGATTTAAACCACAAACAGGCTCACATATAAGGATAGCAATAATGCTTTGCCCAATATTACTGTATTGAAAAAATAGCAGCAAATGCTATCCCAAACAGAGAAATTACCAGGTAAAAACATCCAAGCAAAACTACCTAAGACAAAAACCAGATGGCTCCTTGTGCCTCTGTTAACTCCTGTTAATATACCTGAATGAACTGGGTCATCAAAAAGCACAAGTACACCCAGAATTTATGCAAGTGAAAAAGTTCCCACTTCATTGACTGGAACAATGGATTTGTTCTTTCAGTAACAGCCTACAAGGTGCTAAAATACTTACCTAAGAGGGATGTCATATTGGAGCAGAACCCAGAGTGAAATCATCTGGTGAATGAAGCACTCCACTCCAATATGCAGTTCTTCTTCAGATAATCATGTGTAATGCTTTTTCCATCAATCACAGAAGGAAATCCTGGTGTCTCAAACTGAAATCAAGGTGCAGGATATGGAACTATGTACAGGTTACTGCTGGGCCTTTTAAGAGACAATTATTCTGGGGCTAAAGCTCTTGCTGCTGTGAGTTCACTGAAGCTGGCAAGGTGACAAACATCCATATCATGTGTTAGTTTAGACAACCCTGATCATGAGTTTTCTAAATGATTATACAATCTCTTTTTTTTGAGATCTTCTTGTTTTCTTATCCTATTATGTGATTGCTAAACAAAGATAGAGCTGCAGCAAAATAAAGCATGGTGTCCTTTCACAAAGGAGAACAGATTTCAATTCTGAATCTCCAACTTCCAAATCAGTGTAGAGTGGAAACACACTTGATTTGCTAGTCCCAGATCAAGAACAAACACTCCTAGGACATTGAACACTTCTGTGTCTTTGAGACAAGCATTCTCACAACTCAGACATAAAAAGGTGCTACAAAATAGGGCCTTTAAGGGACCTATGGGCTAATACCTTACAATATCTGCTTAACATTCAAGTCACCTCCATTTTTTTCTTATTTTCAAAGCCTTCCCAAAAGTTGAGCCATATGTAATGGCAACAAGGATTCAGAGATCCAATTCTGTAGGTCCTGCTTTCAACACAGGAAAAAAACCCACATACTAAGCATAATTAGGGCCTGACAACCCCATTTAACACAGCCCACAGCATCCATGCAAGATTCATTTTCCTGCCACAATGCCATCTTTCCCTGCCTACATTTACTATATTCTTTAAATGCATTAATATCTATGAATCCTAAAACAGCCTAGATATTATTCCAAATAGCTGCCCATGACCTGCTTGTTCCATGAGCACTGCTGTATCCTCAGCTACAGGGCTGCTCTCCCTTATGACAGGAACTAATTTCCCTTCAAAAATGAGTTCGCGCATTAAAACAATGATTTCCAGAGTGTAAGTTTGTTCTGGTTGAATGATCCTTCCTACTTTGCTTGTCCATGTGGCTGTCACCTTCTGGGAAAATCTCTTACCTGGTCCCCACCCAGGTCACTAAATAGGCAATTGGAAGTAAGTTACTCATGTTTACCTGAAGTGTTAACCATAGAAATGTTTTCATTTCATTTCATAAACCCACAAATTATCCAGTTATCCTTGCTGGACACTTACCAAGTTTGAAAGTGATGCAGCAAAGACGCAAAATGTGTATATCCACAAAGCACTCCAGATGAGTCTCCAGTGTACCCAGCCAATGATAGCCCATGACTATGGGGGAGATAATAACTGATGTTGAGAGGACGATCAGAGCAGATAAACTTATTGCCAGATTATATTTGATAATATAAAGTTAAAGGAAGGGGGAAATAGCTCTATTCACTCTGAAGGCTCTTCTGAAGGTGTTTGTATCTTGAAAATAATCCCAATGTTAATGCAGAATTGAGTGCTTTTCCTATTTAAAAAAATAATCAGTATAATAGCTGTTAAGAAGATCTATCTGATCATCCTGTTGAGGGTCAAAACAGCTTATCTGTTCTTAAAACTGTAAAGATAACATTAAGCATGCAAAGAAGCATCTATGGATCTAGACAAAGCTGCTCAGTAAATCAAAAGGCTCCCCTGCTATGTTACACATCACACAAACAGCTTTAGCTCCGGGTCTGCACTCACTGACAGCTACTTACATGAATTTTAACACTAGGACACAACAATAAGATCATATTTTCAGAGCAGCATTTTTTCCATTCTGATGTCCTCCAGTCTCTGGCAGCTTTCTCAGGGTTACTTACTAACTTCTGCAGTTCAAAGAGGCAGAGACGACAGAAACGCTAGTACACTCCAACAGTGAGCACTGAAAACTGCAGTTTGCACCCTGGGCTCATAGTGAGTGTGCAGAGCACGTGTAAAGCCTAAAGCCACCTATAAAATAATTCTCCAATTTAACCTTCCTCTTGAAATCTCAAGATGACTATCATAAAGAAATAGCTAGATATGGAGAACATACACTTCAAATCAAAAGCTCTCCTTGTGCCTCTAATGCAGCAATATTGGGTTTCAGCTCTCTCACTGTGAGCTGATAACCCAGTTAAGGAATGATACAACCAGCACTTCAACAACTGCCCAACTCCATGTCATTTTCTGACCAGCTTCTCCTCTTCTACTCTAGAGTAAACATAGTTGACAAGGCCAAATATGTAGAACACAGACACACAGAAAAACCCCAAACAACAAATCAAAACAAAACTTGCGGCTCCATACCCACGGGGGAGAGCCACAGTCTGTTCTCTTGCAGCCAATCTTGGTTATGAAAGAAATTCCTGTGAAGGCAAATTGCTGTGAGAGGGAAGTTCTGCCTGGCCCTGGCAGGGAGCTCTGCCACCACTGCTGGGCTGCAGGGAGGGTGGGTGTTATTAGGGTCACTTCTTTGCATGAGAGACCAAAGGCATCAGTTGCTCATCAGGAAGAGAATTAAATCAACCAGAAATCAGCAAGAGGGGGATTGGACAGATGTAAAAAGTTAAGACGGATGATGTTGTTCTTGTGATTTGAAGTACAGATTGCAATATCTAAGACTTTCAAGAGAAGTTTATGAACTGAAGTAGATTTCTGTATTTTGTGATGAGCCAGGTGAAAGGGGAAAAAACAAATCTAACTTTTAGATTGTATTGAAATTAAACATTCCTTTCAAATAAGCACCTCTATAATAATCCTAGAATATACATGCTTGAATAATGACAAGTTAAAAAAATAATCCTAGACTATACATGCTTGAATAAAAAACTAAAAAAAAACCCAACAACTTCACAAAGTAAAATATTTCTGGGCTGAACAATACTAAGAGAACATAGTGCAGGTTTAAGACTAAAAACGACTTGATTTTTACTTGATTTTTTTTTTTCCCTATGGAGAAATGTATGTTTTGATGTGCGCACTTTTGCAGAGCCTGGAGTAGCTTAGGGCTTCTCTCCCAGCAAAGCAGAGCAGAGTTCATCCAGCTGTCTAATGAGCTAAGAGGGAGTGCTGTGACAGGATTTGCAGGCAGGACAGGATTCTCAGTTTGGTAGTCGAGGAACAGAAGGCATAGTGAATGAAAAAAGAATTTAGTTTCAATATTTATGAAGAGACAAAGCAAGGAAACTAATGAAAAGGCCCTAATATCTTTCTGGTAGGCTTACTGAAGTCTAATTTTGGTGGATACGTGCAGTTAGAAATCTCTCAGTTTACACACTGTCATAAACAGTTATTACTCACAACTTATATTATTAAGATACTGGAGGGAAGAGAATGGTCTCCTCAGTCAGGGAATCCCCAGCTGTGTGGGTCAAAGGACCAGATTGATGGTATCTGGTCCTTAGTCCTATGCAAAGAGGAAAAAGAAAACAAGGAGATGTAACTGCCATCTCAATTACAAAGTCTGGATCTAACCCCAGAGAGGAACAGAGCAGTCAACAGAAGCTGAAGCTTAAATGCTCCCTAGATATCTTTTTTTTTTTTTCCACTGACCCTAACAAGTATTTTGAAGAGGGAATTTGATCAACTTGTGAAAGATACTGAAGACACAGAAAGGGTATAGTTCCTGCAGTAGCAGGGATTTGAACATACGGCAAAGTTCTTTTCTGTTTGATAATCACCAAATTATTTAACAACCTAGATTGGAAGGGACTCTGGAGGTCACCTAGTCCAAATCCCTGCAAATTTTATAGATGTTCAGAACTTCCCTTAGTGCCACTGCTTCTCAGCCTTTCACTGCACATCTCCAGGAAGAGTCTCATGAGTATTAAAAGTCTGGGGTCTGCCACATCCTATCAGGCTAATGGTTCAGTATCATGTTTCTAAGCACTAAAAGCTGTTAAGGGAAGAACAAGACATTCCACCATCCTTCCTGATTCCAACAAGTGGACATTTAGGAACACACTGAGTTAAGAGTCTGCAACCCAGCAGTGGTGCTTAGACATAGGTTTAATCCTTTCTGGAATCTATTTTGTTTCCACAAAAATCTGTGGTGCTAAGTGCTGTAGTTGACCTATAAATTACAAAAAAGTGCTTCCTTTACTTGAAGTGAAACAAATTGAGCTCTCCCAGTTTTAGATGATTCACTAGATGATTTATGCAACTTCAGTGGCAATGGATCTCAAGGATGCTTTCAAACTTTACAGTACAGGGAAGCTGTTGAGATAGCAAATGTTAACACCCCCTGAGAATTTCTCTGCATAATAAAATTGACCATCAGGACTATCAAAATGAAGTTTTTCCACTAGACTTCTAGGAGTGTGATTTCTCATATGGAGACACTCCAAAATAGGCCAGTTCACCCAGGATTTACAGCAATATAGCTATCATAATATATTTTAAATTGACTGCTAAATCTATACACGTACCTAAGGATTGACTGCAGCAACACAAATAAAGACATTTGGAAAGAGAGGTTAGTTTTTTCGCCCTAAAAGACAACCCCTTGCTCACTTTTAAGATCAAAGGCAAATTACAAACATATTATCAAGGGAAACATAGTTGTCTTAGTCCAACACTAAAAATAAATACTGTGGTGTCACCTCTAGTTCCTTTAAAAATCCTCCTATATTAATATCTAAAGCAGTTCTAGCCAGAACACTGAACCTTAAATTTGAAAAACATTCATCTTAAAATTATGCTTTTACTTATGCTTACTTGACCTACTATGGTTGCCCTGCATTTAGTCTGATACTACCACCTGTCCACCCCTTTCTAAGAATTTTAGTAATAACAGCAAGTGAAAGAGCAATAATTAGACTTTAGTTGAAATACCAGCTGTCTTACCAGCTTAGTATGCTCCAGAAAAAAGTCTATACTGATTGTTCATGCCAGTGCTGAACTGTGTCTTAGCTGCTTTTTCAGTTTTTCCTTCTGTAGACTTTCCAATAAACGCCTTTAAAACTCACTACTGTGATCCCTACGTCCACTTTTGTTTCAGTGTTGAGTCATTTTATTTGACTCCCTTTGTAGTAGCAAACTGCCCTTTGTATAAATTGAACCTAGTTAAGAATTCCCTTTTGCTGTGAATCTGAATGGAATTCTTGGCAGCACATAATGCCATCCACCCTACCAGGGTGTTTGCTCCCGTATTTCACTCAAAGGCACTGGGCTTTGTTCTGATTTACACACTTCAGATAAGATCAGAATCAGGCCAACAGTTTCTCCAAAAGAGCATACAAACTGAAAGGCAGGGAAGATAAAACAGACTCGCTCTAAGTGATTCAGAGAATGAAAGTAGCATACAGCTTTCTAACTTTTTCTGGTTTAGTAGGGAGTGATGCTAACCTGTGCTGAGCATCCAAAGGCCCCGTGAAAGCAAGGAGATTTACAGAGGTATTAGATGAGAAAGCAAAAAGACAAATGAACTGGTGAAAAAATAGAATTAAATTTTTAAATTTGTCACCCTGCTTCGAAGAAGGTTACTTTGTTCATATTGAATGGTACAATTGCACTCATGTTTTTAGAGACCTCAGGACTATTCTCTTTATATAGAAAAGTTAAAAGTCTGGAGAACAGTTGACAAGAGAACAACTCCCTCGATTTAGTTATCATTACTGTTGCATCTGCCCTGACATATATCTGCTCCCTGCTAATTGACCATAGAGGAATTAAAGCAAGAAGAATTTATACCTTGCAGTGCAATCTGGTTCCAAACACAGCTGTGAAGTGACTGAAGGCAGTTTCCCTCCCACCTTGCTCAATGTAGGGAAAGGGAACAATGTTCTGTAGAGAGCAAGCTGGGCTCTAGCCTAAGCCTTGTTGTAGCCTGAACTCAGCAGCTCCCATATAATGTGCCCCTTGTACCCCTCAGCTATTTCACTTTTACCCTTTGTATGTTCTGTCACAGCATTTGGCCAAAAAGTCAGCTTTGCTGCCTTGTTTTCATATGCATTTTCAGGGCATGACCCACCCAGTTCATAGTGAAAACCTCATGCCATTTTGAGAATCTGTCTCAGCCCAAACTGTACTTTTGAGAGGCGCAAGAAAAAGTAACATCTGTGTAGGTTACATTGCCACAATATATCAGTTCTAAGATCATAAGCTTTGTCTGATATTAAAGAGGAAAATAAAAGGCAGGTATTGGAGCAGGAAACAGTGCCTTAGAGGTGCTGAAGCATGCCTGGTATTTTAACATGGCCCAAGCCATTGTTCATAAGTGGATGGACCAGACACAAGCAAGTTATGCATGCTCCAAAACTGCCTGCCAAGAGAGAACACAAGCCAACTTTTCCTGAATATGTGGCTGCTCTAAGTCAAAAGTGCAGCTGGGCTAAAAGTCATCGGGAAAGAAAGCAAGAGTCACAGGGTTCAGAAGGCTTTAACAACTCTTCATGTCACAGTGTAGACATAGTCCCACAGTCTCACTGTGCACTTCCTGGACAGCTGGAGAAAGGCTTTGGAGAGAAATATGACGTGCTTTCTTTCCAAAAGCCGAGGCCATACTCCTTTGACACATCCCTCCAGGCAATGGAAAGAATCACGGCCTAATCTTGGTTCTTATAGTCAGAGCTATTGTAAATATGCCATGTCTACATGGCAGGACAAGTGCACCCCACACTGGGACCAGGACACACCTCACAACGATGCACTTCGGCTCCAAATGAAGACACAACAGAGGCACACCATCCTATGGAACTGCAGGGCCTGACTGGGGTGCTTGTGCCACCAGGACTGAGGGGTACAGGAGGGAATTCTCATGCTCCACAGAATGGCACAGATTTAGTAGAAAAACTAAAAATTACATTATATTTTGGTTCACATTATGTTACTTCTCACTCTGTCTGAAAAGTGTGTTTGACTTCCTTTGCTTTCACCAAGAAATGAAAGTTGCATGTGTCTCAAAATAACTAGATTTACTCCATGGCAAAAAGATGGAGAATGTATAGACATTACTTTTTTCTATGCCCCCCCCAGACGGCTTCTTTTTCCAGATGCAAAGCACATATTGTTTTCAAAGCAACATGTATTGTATGACATAAAGCATGCCAAGTTTCATGAAAACCTAAGTATCTTTGAAAAATAAGAGTTGGATGACACTCATACATTAAAAGTTGATCATTACAGTTAATTCTTGTTTATTTCTGGTAATTATGTTAATCCTGTAGTGGCTTTGTGGTATTCATTGAAACTGATTGCAATGAAATGTTTACTAAACTACAGTACCTCTTTCGCTACGAATCTATCACACAGCTAGTTTTTTCTAATTTTCAAAAAACAAAGTAAAATTTTATACGTAATGTGTCATAGATTATTATTTAAAGCAACTTTAAGGACATGAGTCATTGATCAGTCACCTTACAGTGGAAGAAGCCACTGTCATCTCATATTGTCTGTACATGAATGGATAAAGGCATAAGTTTAATTTACAAAGTTTGTAAATTTAACCTCAGATAAATGTAACTGGGTTTTAGATCACGTATTAGGTTTGGTTTTCAAACACAGGCAGTGCTCTTGCCAGAAAACAGGCCCCTGGGTATTTTGCCTTCAGAAATTCCCCCATCAGATAAGATTTGGATAATTCTACTTTACAGGGGCTAAAATGTTGGCTTTTTCCAAATGTGCCTGATATAAATAAACCAAGAATTTTGGAGAGGAATCCAGAAGTATTTAATCAGGCAAAACTTCCATTGATTTCCATGGGAGTCTTGTCGGAGTAAGAACTGAGTTAAGACTTCAAGACTTGGCACATTATCAATCCCAGCAAATGACGGGCGAGAGCTGATGCCTAACGCATGTTCTAGGGAGGAAACAACTTGGCTCAGGGACCATATTTAAAACATCACATACTGTAGTTTAAGCTCTGTAAGAAGTGAGAAGAACAAAGCTTAAGTTAGTCTCTAAACACCCGAGTCAGAGTTCAAATACAGTGCAAATATTCTTTACATATCTCAGCATGTCTAGTGGCACGCTGACTTTAAAAGGCAGAAACAATGCACAAAAAGTAGCAGGTCTTAATGTGAAACGAGTGCCTTGAGGAAGCATCACAATCCACACTTATTTTCACAAGCTATTGATGACTAGATAACCCATGACTGTAGTATGACAACCTTAGTTAAGAAACACTCTTAAAATAAGGAATGTTTGATTTCATAGAGCTATTTTAGATATTCTCTTTTTTTCCTGAATTTCTCCAAAGAATAAGCTCTTTTTTATCCTGCTTGGCTTTGTGGAAGAGCCTGAAATATCATATCCTTATGACCAACGACAAAAGCCAAGAAACAGAGAGATAAAGTGGTTTACTATACAGCCTTTTCTAAATGCTAACATAACTGAATTTGTCCAGAAGATTGTGTTTACCACTGTACAAACTTGCATTATAAAGGCAAATTTTTCAACATATTTCAATAATAAAAATAAGCTTAATAAATGAAGTAAGCAGGTCTTTTCCCAACCTTAATGATTCTATGATTCTATTATATCCACTGAGGTCTAAAGAAGCTACAGAAGCTTAAACAGTTTTCACCACTTCAATTCCAGTTTTTCATGACCTAAAGTGATTTTTCAAGTGTCTTCATATATACAGATATGAATTTCACTGCATAATGACATCTTTTCCACTTAGAAAGAATATGGCCACCTCTCATTTTTAACCCAATAGATTTGAGACAAAAATACCTCAGTTATAAATAGTCTTCATTTGCACATGAAAAATATCCTTCCTCTAATAAAGACACAGAATTCACCATTTCTTTCACCACTGAAGCTCAGCTGCTTTCCCTCTGCATAACTCCATGCTTCTGCCTTGTAAGCTTCAACACTGTTTGCCCTGCCTCCTGTCGCACACCAAAACTTTTTAGGAAAAGGAAAGAGGGGAAGAGAATTAGCTGGAACACAGGTGTGAAAAAGGAGCAGGCAAACAGGGAGTAAAGATATCTCAGGTAGTGAAAGGTTTTATAAGCCAGGTGAGACAGTAACATCCTTAAGCACACGGCAACCATGATGAACTTTCTAGCTGAAACCACCCTACCTAGAGGCATCTTGGTGGGGATACAGAATCAGTTTAGTGATTTCCTTTACAGATAAAAACTCAGAAGGCAGAGGGTAAGTAATGGCCAAATCTGACACTTTGTACAAGTACCCCATGTGATTCCAGAGCTCCTGCTCTAAGGAAGTATACAGTGACCTCCAGGCGCTCAGTGCAGTGGCTGGCAGTGTGAAGAAGTCATGGGTGTGCTCTGACATCCACCATAGCATGTCAGCACTAACCTCAGGAAAAAAATGAAGACAATAACTCTAATTTCTGCAATGTTAGGGTTGCTTCCTTGTTGCTACATCTGATCATTTATATGCATGAAGTGTTGATACTGAGCTCAAGATTATTCATTTGTGATGAATGAAATGTTTAGTGTTCCTTAATTTCAGTTGGACTTTTCAAGCTTATGTACTTTGGGTCCTAGCTGTTTGTCTTTCTGAGCCATGCATCAGAGCCATTGCAAATAAGATATTACAGATTTAAGCAGCATTGCAGGAAGATGCCTCCATTCAAAGAGAGTCTTGTCTCAGTGGTAGCTCTCCATTCTTTTCATCCCCCAGTCTCTTTACGCTTGCAGATATGAAGCACAATCCTGCATAGGCTTATTCCACACACAGTACTCTTATTCCAGGGAATACATGATCTCAAGACCATGCTTCTAGCTAGGAACATTACATGCCAACATTGTCATAAAATAGACTTGTAACTATCCTATAACTAGACAATTGAAAGGCTCTGCCTCTTGAAATGAAGCTAATTGCAAAGAATGAAACAAGAGTAGGCCTGTCTAAAAATAAATACAATTACAAACATTAACGTTTCTACCCAGCCTCCCTGGGTCCCATGTGATACATAGTTTTGGGAGATGAAAACAGATGTACAAAGACAAAAGCTGCTTCTTCTGATTTTCTTGTTAAAAATATGGCAGCTGGTGAGGACAATGGTTATAAATGCACTATTGGAACTTCTTGTTTGTAGGGGAAGGAACTACTCTGAAATTTAAACACATCTTTAAATACATGTGCACTTTCATAATAGCTGTGTTATGGGATGTTACCAGCCTGCTGCTGCTGTCAGCACCTTTTAGTTCCAACAGCTTGTTACTGACACGTCCTATCCAAACCTCACTCTTAACGGTAGAAATAGAACACGATAGGAGCTGTACATCAGCTTCCCTTTGTTGAATGCATTTTTTTAAGAGAAATTCAAACAAACCTGGCCAACACTAAATTTTCTAATATCTGATTTCTACCAATTGAGTTAATTTGAGCACATAAGATAATGATAGAAGTCCAAACCTAGGACAAGGCCTCATGCATTCAGCGTGCAACTACCATGCTGAAGACAAATATGTCCTTGAAAGCATACACATGTGTAATACTTAAATAATTTGGGTTTTATTATTCATTTTATCATTCTTCGGTTAGTTTTACAGCACTGCAAAACAGTGTCTCACTCCACGTGTTTCCCCAAGAACACTGGCCGTTTCGAAGAATGGGAATGTAACCCATACTGTGCAATAATATTTTTATTAAAATTTTTATGTGAGAGGCCACAGCCACACATCTTCAGTTTCTCAGAGAGATGCAGGCATGCTCACAGATATTGGTGCACCTGCTGAAGTAATGGATCTCAATGGCTGCTTAGGAGAAGCTGGGGGACCTGCACAGAATGCTGTGCTCTGTCCATATGCCAGCTATTAGATGTTGAGCACTAAAACCAGATGACTGCATCTCTGCAGCTAGAAAAGGCATCAGATCCCATGCCTGCAGGCAGACTCTTTTTTTTAAAATTTATTTATATGAGACCAGAAAAAAAATCTTTCCCTGGCAGTATCACAATTAACAGGAAACAAGGACCAACAGTTACACAGCCCACAATGCCAGGAGTGCTGATCCTCCTCCAACTTCTGAATCCACTTAGTGTGTCCCAGAAGGCCCCGCACAGATGAAACTCTTTGATATGTTTTTACCCTCGATGAGAGCTGCACAGGTGCAGCCCATTTGGAAAGCAGGCGGCTCCCATGAACAGAAAAAGGGTACTGTTACTTTGAAATCATTCCATGAAGTCATTAGACATGAGTTTGTTGTTAGTGTTTTTAAAAGACATAATTTATTCTTTTTTTTTCAACTTTCAATAGCTTAAGAACTGCAATGAATTAAAAGGTCATCTCAGAAACCTATAAGGTGAGTTCCAGTCACCAAGTTCCAGCCTGCTTTGTTAAGCAAATTGACTTAAGTAATTGTATTTATTGCTAAAAAAAAAAAGAACAGAAAAAGCCCTTACACTCAGTATACACACCCTTTTCAAATTCTATGTCTGGAAATCAAACCTCTCTGTTAAGCTGCCCTGGTGAAAGGGGAAAGGAAATATCTCACTATAAGTATGAAGGCATTTTAAGACAGTTTTTAGAAGTTAAAAAATCTTGATGATGTAATAGACATTATTACAACTGTTAGATCGTATTTGTTTGGAAAAGCTTCACATAGTAACAATCATGAAACCTTTCTATTTACTGAAGTACAGTAGTTGAAACATTATGTCTCTTAAATTGTCAATCTTATTCTTTTAAATCCAGACAGTGCTCTTCTTCACAGAAAATGATGAAGATAGTCTCTCATATAAATAGCAAGTAAATAAAAGCCAAATATCTTAGCATTTATTTGCCTATAAATATTTTTGCTGAATAATTGACTAACTGAATCACTAGATGTTGAAACCAAAATAAGCCTTTATGACTATTGTATTTGATCTCCTGGGTAACATAGGCAAGAGAACCATTAATTTCTGCATCAAAACCATTCTTTTTGTTTGATCTACAGCACCTCTTTTAAAAAGATACCTAGTCTTAATAATGATTTCAAGCGAAGGAGAAACCACTGTGTGCCTTGGAAAATTTTACATTGGTTAATTCATGCTTCCTGTTAAAAATGGGCACGTCACTTCAGTCCTGCATTTGTCAAGCCCCTGCTTCTAAACTCTAGGCTCTTCTGCCTTTTTCTGCTTAAAAAGCTAGATTAGAGATGGCAGCAGTAATTGTGCAAGCTGATCTACAATAACATATAGCCTTTGGTGTCAGCACTAATCAAGGGTAGCAACTCTGGCAACATCTAGATATGCAGCAGGAGGCAAAGGCTCAGTTAATTCAGGATTCTTTTGCCTTTGTGCTTTTGATGAAATTTTAATTCAGTTTGGGTGCAGGTCTACTTCTTTTATTGTTTGGTGTTTGAGAATATTAAAATGAACATGAAAACCCCCCCAGACCTGGTGCTAGATTTTCATTGATATGCTATTATTTACAGGCATATATTGATAGAGGAAAACTCAAAGCTGCTGACGGCCTTTGTTTATAAAAGAGAGCAATTACTGTTGTCAGAATTTATCACAGATAATGCTTAGACAGTCTATAGTTTTCACACTCTAATGAAAAGGTTCTAAGACTGCCCTGAACAGCTGTAACCAAACTGATGGGTACTGTAAGCCAGCCTCTTTATATCAGCAGCAGATTTCAACTACTACAATTATTTGTTTTTGTGGAAAATGCAAACTCTATGTATTTCTTAAAGGACTTTAGTTGGAATACTCTGAACTCCTTCAAACTCCTCTAGACTATTTACTTTCCCACAACCAATGCCTCTTTAAAATCTAAAAATAGAACTGATTTAGACAAAGTGTTTCCCTGAAAAATGCAAACAAAAAAAATCAAAACACTATGTTATATACTACTTTGTGAGCTTCCATTAAGAAGAAATCAAGAATGACTGTACAATTAATGTTGAGACATGCATTTAAACAAATAGATTTCAGTTTTGCTTACATATATGAATGATTGGATTTAGTCCCCAAACATGACAGAGTAATTCTTTAGTGGACAATCTGGAGTGCAGCTGTGGGGAGAGTGAAGCAGGGGGAAGTTAGGAAGCATGCATAGGGGCAATTTGGAGGGCATTGGGAACTACATAAGGTTGAGAATCACATCAAAAAGCAAGAATTATTCTTAGGTTTATGAAAAGAGTTGCTTGTGGTCTTCCTAAAATTGTAAAACAAACACTGCCAACACCACCAAAAAACTAAAGCCCAACAAAATCAGCAACAAAACTTACACCACACTGAAATAAACCCCTCCCAAAACCCAACCCATGACCTGTACTTGCATTATTCACGATGACAAAAGAAACCTGAGTTCTTAGCCTAGCAAGGCTGTACAACGCTCCTGCCTGCTAACCAGAAGGCAAGAAGAACTTTGTTCTGCATACAAAGAGGTAATTTCAGTCACATACATGAGCTGTTAAAGGGAAGGAGGTACTAAACTTATTTACCAGGGCTACTATTAAACACTGTTACACCATTAAACACCATACAACTCTCTTATGCACCCTTCAATACTGCAAACTTGAACATATCCTAAACCAAAAGACTGTCCACACATTAATCATATACTTCAAAGCCTCAATCAACTTTCCCAACAAAGCAAAAACATAAATTTTTAAACACTGTGTCTCAGTGGGAGTCAAGGTTTGAGTAGAGGGAGGAGACATGTGGGAAGTGAAAATGGGCAAGGTTGAAAGGCAAAGGTACAACTTGTAACTGGGACTTCAAGGGGTGGATAAGCTTAACTAGTGATTTCCTGGTTTTTCTAACACTTGTGTTGATAGTATGTGCACTTCAGAAACCTGGCCCTGGCCCTTAGTTTCACAGAGCAGGGGAGAGAATGTGGAACAACAGCTGCACTTCAAAAGCCACATGGCTTTCAGAGTGTTTTGTTCCCCTTCACACGTTTTTATGCCAGAAGGGAACATATGGTCCACTGTTTGGAAATTTCCCAGCCTAAATTTTTGTTTGATTAATTTCATCCAGCTACTCCCAGTTACAAGCCCTCATAACACCCCAGACAGTTTTGTTCCTTCCTTTACATTTATACCCTCCAATTATCTCTAGACGCTTGTGCGCCTTCTTAATCACTGTATAGCCACGCACACCTACTCCTTTTCATCTTTTCTTGTCATCATCTTTCTGTGCTCTTCATCACGTTTGTGGCTCTTTTCTGATTTCCCTCCAAATTCTTGATATTTTTGTCTGATCTTAAACTGTCCATGCTAACACATCTTCTTGTAGGTGCAGTGTTATTTATGTATTTGAAATCAATTTCTTGTACATCCCCTATCACAGCTGTACCTGAGAAGTTTCCAACTTGCTAAAGAATGTGACAAGTCTCCTTGTTCCCAGCCTGGCCTATTACACTGCCTGACCATGATTTTGAAATGTTGAGTGGCATCCTGTTACATTCTACATCCTGTTAGGTGTTCCACTTCTCATCCATTTTTATTCTCCAAATGAAGGATGGCAATGCAGGGAGCCTGCAGGAACAAGAATGCCTTGACAAAATGGCAATGCCAGGTACAGATCCTTCTGCAAGCAAGGAATTTCTGCACTGGGGACAATCTGATGGTGTATGAGCTGGACAAACACTCACGCATGGTACACACGTAGGATCTGCATTGGCCCTTAACCTCATACATGCTGTTTAAGTGGGGATCCAAATCAAGGTTTAGCTAAGCAGAAAGCTGTCTTGACCCATTCACAACTCCAATGAACTAATGGTATGCAGCCTCCTCATGTACTGTTGGAGCATGAGTCTCATAATTTATACATTTTAAACAGTTAGTTTTTCTTCCCTCTGAGTAAATGGGTAACAGGAAACAGACAAAGCTCCTTAACTTTTCTTTAATCTTCCTCACTAGTGAAGTGAAAATCAAACAATAATTGTCTGGATGATCTCATTATTGTCAACAAAACTGAAGCCTTGAAGTCCACATACACTGAAATGCTGATACATTAAACAAAAAAGGGAACTGTGCTTACATGTTGTTCAATAAATAAATAAGAGCTATAGAGAGATCCATGATGAATGAGCACCCTGGGAGGGCTTCAGCTTGTCAGAATTATACAGTGACATTAATCACAGCATAACGGCATTGCTGCAGGCTTCCAGTGCAAAGTCCTCATTATATCTTCAAAACAAGACAAAACAAAAAAGCAAAAATCCCCCCAACTTCTGAGTCCCTCAAAGTGGAATTTTAAGCAATGGACTTTTTCATTGGAATACAAAATTCAAAATAAACTGACCTTCATCACATAAAGAATCACATCAGCATTGAAAACTTGTCGGTCTAGTTGCACCATCCAAACGGGCTGTGTTTCCAAAGCATTTGTGATCACTGGGCTTGTGCATCAACATGGCAAAGTGTTCTTCCTGGGCTCTCAGCTACATGAGCCAAGCTAAACTGCATAATTACAGTACTATGACCTCTCCCACTGAGGTGAAAGAAGCAATATTTGCAAAGCAGTCTCAGCAGGAGATCAAGGTGTCATGTCAGCAATGCTTTCGGGGGACTCCCACCTCTTCAGCACTCACAGAGAGGCTGCTGGAGGGCAAAATTCTACAGCACTGACTTGGCTCCAGAAGAAATCTAAACCACGGGGACCAGAAATGACCATACAATTGTCAACTCATTCAAAGTTGCCAGGATAATTAATTTTTTAATCTAAGAATTAGATTAATGGTTTCTTAGAGTGCTGACCATATTATGAGTTATGATCCATTAAACTCCTTCAAATATTTTATACATGTCTACTTGCCAAAGGCAAGCACTTTAAGAGATCTTTCCTAAGAGAGCCATAGTTTTCACTTCTGGCCAAAGCAAAAACACCCCAGTCTTTGTTTAGTAAGTTACTTTGCTAGGGAATAAAATATTCATGTTTAAAATAACATATTCAGCTCTATCAAAATCCCAGAAATCAGAAATATGAAATACTAAAAAAGAATGTTCTAAAGATTTTTGTGCTTTAAGCAGCTTATGAAACATTTTGAATAATTTCTAGTTCTCTCCTAACCAGTTTGCTTACCTTAGTTGGGTTTATTTGGGGATTTTTGCTAATGGAATTTCCACAGCAGTGAGCAGACACAGTTAATTGCCACTAATTTAGGAATATCACCCACACTACTCATCTTGTGTTATTTTGGGGTATTAAGAATGCATAAAAAATACAAAGTTATATTTCTGGAAGGAGAACTTAGGTATACAAATAAGTGGATGGATTTTCAGGTATTCATTACATTTGGTGTTGAGCTGCTTTTAATGTAAAGTATATACTTAGGGATCTAGTGGGAGCGGAGCAGCACTGAAAAATCTGGTCCCAGTTATGGGTGCTGAGAACATAAAAATCCTACCCCGGTAAACACAAAGCCTTGAACGTCATTGATCTTTTTCTTTCCCATTGAGCTCTAATCCTGCATCAGCAGAACAAAGAGTTAGTACTGCATGGTTGGGAAGTTAAGTTTTCCTCCACACCTGCAGGTCATTCCTCCTGGGCTCCCTCCATTGATAGCCAAAAAGTTATTTGCTTGAAAAACTAATCATGTGGTGCAGCTGAGCTCCTTCATTTCCAGAAGAAAGGGATCTGAAGTTAGGCCCTGTTTCACAAAGAATTCATGAGAGATGGGTTGAATCAGCAGGATATGCCTGCAGACTCAGGGTCATGATTTTGTTAGTGTTTGTTTAGTCTAATTAAAAACACTGAGTCGTTTAGGTTGGAAAAGACCTCTGAGGTCATTGAGTCCAACCATTAACCCAGCATTGCCAAGTTTCGCGCTCAACCATGTCCCCAAGTGCCACATCTACCTGTATTTAAAATACCTCCAGGAATGGTGACTCCACCACTTCCCTGGGAAGTCTCTGCCAGTGCTTGACAACCCTTTCCATGAAGAAATTTTTTCTAGTCCAATCTAAACCTCCCCTAGAGTGATTTGAGGCCATACCCTCTTGTCCTGTCACTTGTTACTTGGGAAAAGAGACTGACATCCACCTGACTACGACTTCCTTTCAGGACATGTATCTTAGGTAAAATTTTCATACTTCCAACAAAATTATAACATGCTGCAATTTAAAAGCCTCAGATGAAAAGTGTCATATAAGTGCAAAGTGCTAAGAACATGGGAGGAGATTTGCATTTAAGAGAGAAAAAGAAATAGACTGCTTCAAGAAGCATTTCAAGTAAGAAATAGATAACAATTTCTTAAAAGCCACCATTTAAAGTAGAATGAACTTAAGGAAGCTCATTTGGTCATGGCTAGAGATTGAGCAGAGGACATAACGTCATCTGATCCAAGTCTCCTTTGCAAGGAGGGACAAATTTATTAAACAAGGCAGTCAGACAGGAGGTGCAGTAGATAGTGCTCACATCTCTGAGTCAAAGGCATTTGAAACACTAAATCCCTTTCTAGTCCACCTACCTACAGGTTATTTTTTTCCACAATAAAGAGAATGGAGGCTGGGGAAAGTGAAAAAGAAAGGGAGAGAAACTCTGTCAGCCCTTTGGAAAACACAGTGAATCCCTTCTCCTTACTCAAGCAAGTGGTACAGAAAGAACACCTTGTGACTTACAGCCCAGTTCCTCACTTTGATTAATAAAATATGGGGAGAAGCAGGAATTGCAGAGAATTCCATAAAGCAATAAACAGCAATTTAGTGGTGATAGTATACCAGCTACCACCCCACCCCCAGCACAGGCTCAGATTTCAGTCAAACCAGCACTGTTTCAAGTCCACTATTCCCTCTAGTCCATTAAACTTTTCTATGTGCTGGTCAAGTCCCAGTTGTTTGGATTTTCACATTAGATTGTATACTGCAATAATTGTGGCCTGTGCTGTTTTACATTCAGTCTTGGTTTTTGGTGCTAAACTCACACCACAGAAGCTACAGCACTGCATCCCAGTTCCTGTGGAAGCCACGGCCCTGACCATGTCTATGAAACATGGGGTGTTAACACTTATTCAACTTTATGCAATGCTGCTAGAAAAGCATTTATGGTTAAGGATTACTGTCTCAGAATAAAGAGATATTTATGGCTCAGAATAGGAAAAGTAATCAGACCATGGACCCAACTATCAGAGTAATTTTAGAAAGGGCAAAAATAGTCTTCAAAAGGTAAGAAAATTATCTCTCCTCCTTTGTAGGCTTTGGAGTGGTACCTACAACACAGAAATAAAACAGCTCCAAAGAGCAAGTGAAAACCCAGTTCTTATGATTGAGCTCCATCCATCTATCTCTCTTGGGACCTCATTGCAGCAAAGCCATTCTCTCTCCTCAGAGATCCCAAGCCATCCAAGTGTGTGGAGGGAGAGGTGGAAGTGGTGATGCCCCACCTCCTCAGGGCTGGAGTGCTGCCCAGCCTCCTACACGTGCGCGGCTCGGAAAGAGCCCTCTGTCTCTGCAGCCGCTGCAACTGTTTTCACGCCCAGATTCGATTTCATTTCCTCCACAGCAGGGAGGCAGCCTCATAAGAAATTCATCTTTTCTAGAAACCACAAACCTAATCCTAGCTGTTAGTAAAATAATCCCCCTCCCACCCCATCTTAGTCATCTCAGCAGAGCTACCACTAACATATTTATTTCCAAGGATGTTTCTTTCGGCTCTTTGGTGGTGTGAAGAATTAATGCTTCATGTATGTGATACCAATGGGGTTATGAAACACATACTTGTTGCCTTCTTTTTCTTTTGGAATACTTTACCTTTAGAAAGTATCCATAGAGCAGAAGAAAGACTTTTTTCCTTTTTCATTCCCTACTGAACGGGTTAACCCATTGACAATATGGCTGTATTGGAGAATAAATTAGCAGATGGAATTACTATTTCCCAAAGAAAAAATAATTGGAGAATCAGCACCTTACAAAAATAAATTTCCTAAAAACCTCAGAAGCTACCTAACAACAACAACAAAAAAAAGCTATCCAAGCTTTACTGTACTCATTGCTTCTTATTAAAACCAAATTTGATCAACTGAGACTCATTTCAAATGACAGCAATTATCAGGAATGATACCAGGTGTGGCTTACAATTCACAATGTTATGAATTTTCTGCTACGAGACACCTCAACAGTAAGACAACATTGACTTACTGAGCTACAGCTTCCTCTTTAAACCAGCCCTCATCCCAGGTCTCCACACTGGGCATACCTCCATGGGAAATCCAGCTCTGATGGCCCATGGCCCCCATCCCAACCCCTGCTCCCAACACAACAGAACAGGTCACACATGTGGTTTAGCTCTCTGGTTAAGCAGAATTCAATAGGTTTCCAGCTTCGAAGGCCTTTGGTTCCAAAACTCCAGTCCTAACATGTTATCCCAGAGTGGGTAACCTTAAAGAATTGTTCTGGTATAAAAGTGAACCATGCTCAGTAATCAGATAGTCATAAAATATTCTCTGGAATCAACTACTGAAGGATGAGAGGAATCTTTCTTCATAGACGTCATTATGGAAATCTCAGCTAAGGCCGATGGTGCCTTAGTTATGTAAAGACTGTAAGAACAATTATTAAAATCATATCATTTATAAAATGTTACTTCTAATCTTTTTTCACCAAAAATCCCTGGGTTTTCCACATTTATCTTGGATAAATAGATATTTGCCAGGATTCTCTAAAAGGGTTGTTTCCAGAAATAACAATTAGTCCAAAAGACTTTTTCCTAAAAGCAACAGAACAGACAATACCCAGTGACTAAACTGTGCCATTACTTATTGGTAATACGTGAATCAATAGAGGAATCTGCTGCATGTGCATCACTTCCAGCACTGCATGCCAATAAGTAACCTGATCACTGAAAAAAGTTTTCTTTGGACAGCATGGATGGATTGATGTAATACACTTTATAAAACAAATTAAGCTTTTTTCAAGAATCTGAAAGTCTGCATCATCTCCCAAGTCTCCAAACCTTTCCTGTTTAATAAAAACAGTTTGCCATACTGCTTATATGTCTTGTTTCACTTTTTATATGAGCAGCTATTAGTGTTTAGTAAAAATAATAAAAATTATCTAAATTAAATCTAGATGCAATGGAAAGATGTGTGCAGGCTCTTTGCCTTTTTCCTCCTCCCCTCCACATATTTAAGTTTCTTGCTTCAATTATCTTAACAGTTATGATCATTCAAACATTCAAGTAATAAAGGTCTTGTGTATGGGGAAAATTCTCCCTGTATGTGGAAGTATGACAGCCTCATCAATCAGAAAGTGAAGATAATAAACATCTTTGAAGAGTGCTTTAGAAGTTAGTAGAATATTTACAAATACAAATTTGAACTCCTGATCTTAAGGCTCTTATGTTACTCTAATTACACTGTAATCGGAGCACCCTGTGTATACAAATATCTTTGAGGTGCGTATAAATAAAATTACTTAGATTAAAATTACTTCTGCATTCTTCCTGTCAAAGAAAAAATTCTTAAAATAGAAGGTTATATTAAAATATAACAATCCATATTATATGGATCGGTAGTAGAGAATGCTCGGATACAATAGTTAAATATTGCCCAAAAATAAATATGCCTGTGTTCCTTCCAGTGCTTCAACCAAACCCCTAGTAACTTAACATATATTTCTATGTTTTCATTTTTCTTTAATGCAGCCAATCCAGTGCTCAAACACACACATCTTCAAAGGCTATCTCACTCTTACAGCTATATACTCAAATCAGCACTCAGGGAGGTTTGGCAGGGTAGTTACTGCACAGCGGGCCCAACAGTGGAATTTAGATGTCTTCACTGAGTCAAAAATCATTAAAAACCAAATTCAAACCGTGTAGGTCTAAGAGGAACAGGGGGGTTACCAAAACCAATTCACTGTCCTATTGGTACAGGAGAACTGAGGTATCCATGGCCCCAGCTGGGCACCTTGGCCTTTCACAGACACACAGAAAGATACAGGAGAGAAACAGGAACAGGCAAGCTTTGTATGGAGCCTGAAGCACTCAGACATAGACAATCACAGTAAATAAGCCCAGAAAAAAGCTTCAAAAAGGTATTTAGTTCAGAGCACTAAACCTTACTCCCAGAGCACCCTCAATTATACTCTTGTTATTTCTGGCAGATGTTTATTTAAAAGATGTCCAAAATGAAGCTTCAGCACCTCCCTGCACATTAGCTTTTTCTTTTAATCTTAACTATTTGAGATGTTTAAAAAAAACCCAAAAACAGAACCATTAAGCCAGAAGTTATTTGACACAAGCTAAGCTCATTATTCCCCTTCCTGTGCCTCGCAGATGTGGAGGATAGATTGTTCAATTCTTCTTTTCACAGCTTTTGCACACTTGCGTATTACATCTTCTATCAGTCGTCTTTAAATAGAGAATCCTATTTCATTAAATCATTCCTCTTAAGTCATGTCTGCAACACCTCTACTTATTCTCCTTGCTTTCCTCTGGATTCTTTCCAACTTGTTTGCACCTATACAACTCTCTAGGCAAGGCTATATGCATGATGACAAGGACAGAAAGAACAAGTGACTTCTTATGCAATGTAATTTTACATAAGACAAAGATATTCCTGACTCTTTTTCTGTTTGTGAACAGCTGTACTACAGCCCCCTGATGCAGTTACAATAAGTATTATCTAGTTGATTGTACCTAACCCTTATTTGCACAGTATTTTGCTTGAGTCTGAGAGAGGAAAATGTGGACATTTTTTCAGCCTGCTAAGTAATTTTGAATTCTAACACTCTATCCTCACCTCCTTGCAGCCTCTCACCACTGTACATCCTTCTTTTTCCATCTGTAGCCACTGATACTGTTAATTGAGTCGGACTGGATCCATAACTGGCATTTGCAGAATCCCAATAGCCATTTTGAGAGGAACTGCTGGTGATTACTCTTCAAGTACCACTTTCCAGCTGATTTTGCACTCACCTTAGAGCTCCCTCATGTGACTTCTGCAGCAAAGGCAACTTGTAAAGAAGGACATCTTTGGTACAGCTGTGTGATCATTCTCACACAACTGCTGGGAAGTGTTTGGAAAGAGCAACAAACATCTCTTTCTACTCAAATTGTTTCTGTCCTCTGCTTCCTGTTTTCTAGAGTAACACATCTGCGCCCATGAAGTTATTAGTTACTAGAATCAGGGGCACTTTTTCCTACTAAAAATAAGATGTGATTTATTGTCTCATTTTTAGTTGCGAACCATATTCACTCTGCTTGTTGGCTGAACATAATAATGGATAAGCAATGAATGGGAACAACAGTGAAACATTTTGAAAATGGATCTTCCTTTTGCAAATTGACTTGTGTGCTTGTCTCTCTCCAGGCTGTGGAACCTGCATAGGTACTTGTGGGCCGTTCTTCACAGACTCAGTGGCATTCACACTTGGGGGGCTTTATCCAGCCTATGAGGTTTTGAAGGCCAGCTTAAAACTGAAGTTCCTAACTGAACACATTGTTTTTCATGATACCAAGAAGGCCTAAAAAAAAAATTCAGATCAAAATACTGATGGGTACTCTCTTGAGCAATTACAATGCTTATATGACAAAGGACACTCCTCTCTCCTGTCTCCTCTTTTCCTTTTGAGTATGGGAATTCTTAAAACAATAAGCAGCATAGAAATCCAGGTCTGCCTATTCTGTTTTTCCTTAGAAATTAGAATACAAGGGGCAAATCAGTTGATTTTAGACATCTGAGAGATTGTACATGTAAAAGTCCTATTAACTGAGTTGGGAATTCTTTCCTGCCAAAACTGAGTCTGCCTCTATATTTGTACTTGCTTAGCAAAACACTGCTGCAGTTGCCAAGTTCTGGCCTACTTCATGTGTGAGGTATTATGTAAATTCTTTAATAGCTGATTTTGGTTATAGGCTCATGACTATTAAAACATGACAGAGAGGGAGGTCATGGAACTGCTCAAAGCTTGCTGAGCATGTCAGGGTTTCAGGGTGGCAAATCTGAGATAGCTAAGGCAGGTGGATTCAGGTAGGTGTCTTCTCAGTGAAGGTGCAGCTCCAGAGGGTCCAGGGCAGCTACATCAGTCCAGCACTTGAAATAAAACTGGGGCCAGGCTGGATGTCTCTCCTTGTGCCTCGCCTGCCTTTTCAGTGCCTGGTACAGAAGCAGCTGCTTGCTGAACAGGGGCTCCCAGGGGCAGGAGCAGGAACATCTGCTCCCACCAAGCAAATCCATGCAGCCTGAATTGCAACAACAGATCACCACAATGTATACCAAATGCATATGTTAAATAAGGTGTATATGCCAAACAGCCTTGCAGGGTCCTAACAATAGAGGAGTGCTCTGATGGTAACGGAAATATAAACACGTTTCACTAGGAGAGCCTGGAGAAATGCTGTTAGGAATCCACACCTACTCCCCCTTCCATTTAAAGCTCACAAAAACTCCCAGAGCCTCAGTGGTCCAAAAATGCCTGAAACAAACCCATGAAAGATAGTGCTTCAAAGTCCTGATATTCCTAAGACAAAAGCAATTCTTCCTTAAACATAAGGGGGGGTAAAAAAAAGAAAACAGACATAAACCCTTTCCCTCCCTCTCCTTGCAGGTCCCCTTTAAACAGACTGCACCCTCCCCCTACAAAAAGAAAGGGGAAAAAAAAGGTCATTTAAACAAACAACAGATGCTGTCTAAACTAACTGCATGGTAAGTGCATAGTAAAGACATATGCTGTCTTCTACCTAGCCATATGTCCTTCCCACACAAACTTTAGTTCCAACTTTGGTGCAGTTTTAGACAAACAGAACAAGGGTGCAAGGAGAGGTTGTACTCTAGTAAGTTTGCAGAAAATCCCCTAAGATTTGTTTAATTGATGACAGACTCTAAAAAATAAACAGTACAAATAAAACGCTCCAGGAAACAGAAATTAACCGTAACAATTAAAGAGATTTGTGAGTATAGACTGCATCTCTGATGAGGCGATGTTTCTGCATAATTGTTGATTATAAATTTGTCCGAGTATAGCACTGGATTATAAAATTATCTTCAAGAACATTGAAGGAATTTATTACAAAAGTCTGTCCTTTTAATTTGTATTAACTTGGTATATTTGCCCTACTAAACAAACTCTTAGCTTTCCCTCAGAAAGTATTGAATTCTACTTTGTTCCCCCTTGATTCCAAACGGAACGCTCCTTCCCAGATGATAAAGTCATATGCTGTCAAACATATAGCTTAACTGTACCAGAGCTTTAGAGCTGGAAAACAGGGCTTGGAAAATATCAGCAGTTACACTTTGGCATAGAAAGCTGTTGCTTCTAAGCGTATGCTTGGAGGATTAAGAAAAGATCAAGAGGTAAAAGATCACAGATCTGGCCAGCTGTTAGCAGCTAAGTCCAAAATGTGGCTTCGCCCATCCTTTACTCTGACTTCAGTGGAGTAGCTACACAAGCCTGTAAGCCAAAACTGCCTGGGGCCCAATGGATTTAAATATTTCCCTCTTTGCACAGCTGAATTAAACTAGTTAGCCTGAAAATTATTTTTAAACATCATCCAAACATCATTGCATTTTCCCTGCTGTTAGTTAACATCTTGAGTAACTGAATAATTGTTTCCTCCACCATCCCCTACTTTCCTCATAGTCAAACTTGCAATTCACCCACTGAAATTATTTGGAGGTGCTAGGTCCAGAACATACTTAGATATTTTGTGACAACATCCTGGTATTGCTACTTCCGTGCTGTAACGTGGTTCTACCTCCAGGCTGGGGCACTGCTCTAGGAAACTCCTCTTCAGTAAACAGGGGTTTTTGGAAAAAGGATGTAACAATGTAGTCAGTCAGCAAGGTCAATGACAAGCTGTTATCTCATATCTACATTGCACTGATTAAATTTGTCAGGTGTTTCCTGGATCCTCTCTCTTTCCCTCATCATCCCCTCAGCCTAGTACAAACTACCACTAGGAGAATCATAGCCTTCAAAACACAAAACCAGGTATGGAACATTTATACGGCTATTTTGGTTAAGTTAAAAAAAGGTAAATAAATTGTACTTTTGTAAGTACACAGATAATTCAAAATATTTGGACTCCACTTACATCTTTGTATACAATGCTTTTAATCTAAATTCATGTAATTCCATAGGAATATGTCAGCACTTTTCTGTTAATTAGATTGACTGGCTCAGATTTCCTCCTTGCTTTTCTGAGAAAAGCAATAGAAAGCCCTGTTTGCACAGACCAGTACAGGGCAGTCAGCCAGCCATCACACAGCTCTGCTTCCAGAGATGAGCACTGCACTTGTTCTAACCTATCAAACTCTAAACTCTTTACCTGAAAGAAACCACACTGTTATGATATCATACCTAACTCTAAAAGCACATGAACCAACTAGCTACTGTGGACAGATGGGTGCTAGACTACGAGATTTTGGTGTATCTTCATCAATGCTTCCACCAAAGCCTGGAGGATTAGACTCTTGCCCCCAGGGAAACTGTGAGGGGAGAAATATCTCTCAAAATCTATTACAAAAAAAAACCCTATACTAAATTATATTTTTCTCCTAAAAATATAATTTAAGCCAGGCATGAAGATCATTTCTTAAAGGTTTTAAGGAAAGCATTTTAAGGAAATTTGCACAGAAATTCATTACAGTTTTATGGTCACCCAACTAATGCAGTCATACTAATCCCAGGTTAATGAAACGTTCATTCCCACCACAGTCAGGCTCTCAGTGGGCACAAGCAGCTGAGATAGTTCTATTTCACCTTTGGTTTGTAAACACTTGAATTCTTTGAAATTGAGTACCTCATCTCTAGTAAAACAATGTCTCTTAAAAGAGCAAAGGTTGCATCTTACATTTCTGTGTATGAAATGCTTCTTATAAACCACCTGCTTTGCCTATCCCATCCTCTTTATGCAGTCAGCTGCAGCCTTTCAGCATCCAGTTTCTGTAAGTTCCCATGTTTGTCAGCACAAATTTAGAAGGTTCCTCTGCCTGCACCACTGTCAGCACCCTTGAGAAGGAAAATTCCCTGATATGGCACAGCAATAACTGGTGACCAGTATAGTCACCTCATTTACTTCAGAGGAACCAGTGATATCTTAGCAAATCAATTCAAAAGCCACGGGAAACTCACCCAGAAAACTGTAGGCCTAGAGAAACATCACTCTTCAGCAGCTAGATCAGGAATGCATGTCAATAAATTAGCCATGGACTACCCTTTCAAGTGGGTATACTTTATGGCACCCCTGATGTCAGAAGCACTGAGGTTTGCAAGTGGATGAGCATAAGGTTTACACTGGGGGTAATTTGGTGTTTACTTCCAGATAGCAAGTTAGCCTAGGGAAACAAAGGTTGCCATAATACAGAAGTGGAATGTGAGATAGGGAAAAAAAAAAAAAAGCTTGGTTAGGTGAACTTTCACAAACCCAAATCTTCATTCAAGGTTTATAGTGTTCCACTTGATAGTTTCATGCTCCACCTCCCTCTGGGTTCCAGTCATTAGCATTCCAGTGGTCCATACTAATTGGAAGTCATCATTACCTTTGGATCTAACAAGAGCAAAAGGTTAACAAAAGATTGATGCCTTATATCCTTCCACTCTATACTTCTGCACTGGCTGCACAGATACACAAGAGAGGATATTCAGTTGAGATGTGAATGTAATGATTGTCTGTCACTACATTGTGAAAAACAGCAGTCCCTCCTGTAAAACACTTATGTACAGGAGCCCTGACTTGCAGACTTCAGAATGAAGTGCTCAAATCTGAGCTGACAAGGTAAAGTATTCACAATCATCAAATGAAAAGTTGTACTTACTGCTGAAATTTCAGATTTTGACTTACTGAGCAGGACCTGAGTAAACTTTCTTATTCCGTGATTAGTGAGCAAATAAAGAATAGATCATCCATGGTTCTTAAAAGGTTTGCATAAATGCTCACATGAAATAGAAAAAGGAAAGCAGTATGATTAAAAAAGGAAAAAAAATACAGCTGTAAGCGGTTCAGGAACCTTGATTCTACCATTAGTAATTTCATACCCTCTATTGACTGTAGAGTAAAAGAAAAAAAAAAAAAGAAAAAAAGAAACCACACATGGATTAAAAACCAGAAGCCAGATGGCTCTGAAGATGAAAGCAGAACTAACAACTCAGGGTCATTTTGACTATGTCCATTAGAGATCTTCTGAAGGTGAACAGGAGGAGGAAAGCAAGCTGGTCAAAAGGTAGGACATCATATTAAAGTCATCCAAAATAGTGACATGACTGTTGGGAAGCATAATTCTGGACATGCTAATGCTTCCAGTTTTTATTTATTTGTCACTTGTGAAACTCTCACAACATATGTCTCAACCCCTAACAGATGCTAAGGTCCCAAGAGCAATTCTTACTGTCATTCTAGAATAACAGTAAGTCTTTTCAGGAATCATAGTGAAGACACAAAATTCAGCTTAATTTCCAGATTTGGGCCAGATCCCATGCAAATGAAAGTAAGATCCGAGCACCACAGGAAAAACCTCTGTTGCTCATGCTTTGGTTGACTTGCATCTGGCCCTTGTAAATTAGAAGATACTTCATAATCTGTGACCTTTCACAAATAACAAAGATTTTTATTTAAGTAGCTCCTTCAAAAGTGTTTTATAAATAGCTAGCTTTGTACATTGCTTCCAGGAGGAAGTTTCCACGAGGAAGGTTTCCACTCATTAGCATGTCTGAGCAATATCAACTCCCCCAATGCCACTGATGGCTAAGGCACATGCGTAGGTGTGGAAGGAAGCAAGTCATGCTGGAATGGAGCTTCCTTTGAGGCATTGCACTCTTCACCAGGAAAACAGATGCTCATGTTTTTATGCTTAGGTTAAAAAGTTCTTTCAAGTTTTGTGTTCAGTGATAAAGTTAAAAACAAAAGGAAAATGTTTCTTCCTGTTTTAAAAATAACACAAAAAGCTGAAATCTCTTTTGAGGAGAATAGTCCAGGAATCAGAGAATTGGGGAACAAAGAGTAAGTTTCCATCCCAAGCAATCAAAGGAAATTTCTGCTTCCTAGAGTAGCACATCAAACATTTAGTAGGGTCATTCCAGCCATCCTGGAAGCACTTCATCCTCAATTCTGAAATGAATAATATGAATACCAATACAAATACATAATTCCTTCCTGTTGATGGCAAAAGATGGACTTGATCAGTTAGGCCCACTTAACTCTTCTGCAGAAAAACAATATATTCTTGCATTTGTCCCGTGTAACAGAAAGTGACACAACAGAACAGCAACTGAAGGAGATTCATCTTCTTTAAGAATAAAAGTACAAAATATAGGAGTCCAGACAGGTCATCTAGAAACATGAACTTATTTCCCTTTAGAGCATCTTTTTTGCTCATAATTACCAGCCAGCCACTACCAATGAAATAAGAATTTTCTTCCTCTCTCGCTGTGATATATAATATATATATATAAATACGTATATATATAGAAACAAAGTCTGAATAAATGTATATGATCTAGGTAGCATTTAGCTATCCAACAATTCCTTATATTTTCCAGAAAATATCCACCAGGGAGGACAGGTGCAAAGGACAGGCTCTGGAACATCAGCACTTTATTTTAATACTTCACACAATCAAAATCTAATTCCAGAAAGAAGAAATAGTTTTCAGATGAATGGTTAAAACAAAAGCTTTCTTTTCCCACAGAATCTGGCTGGGACAATATTTGGGGAGCCAAACAATGTTATGGAGAAATCTGATGAAAAAATTAGCTGCACCATCGCCAGACAGCATAAAAAGAAAGATCTGGAGACTATGAAAGGAAACAGATCTGATTTTTTTTTTCTTATTTTAAAAATCAAACCAATTTCAATTTTTTTTACTACTTTTCAAGGAAGGAAAAACAAATCCTTAAATTTACACAGTTATTTGGTCTCAAATGCTAAGGGTTTTCAAAATGAGAAAGATTTCTCTGTCTTCAGACACTTTTTTACTGCAGGAGTGTCACTCACTGGAGATTTTTCTCAGGTTTAATTTCAATTCAGTTACTTTAATTGACAAATTTAATCACAAACAACTTTGCACACGTGTGATTGAATCGTATATACAGTAGAGTAAATATGCAGGATGCATTCCAAATGTGTTGGCTCTGGTCCAAAAGCCAATAACTGAAGCAAATTTGGATTACTCACATGCTTTAAATTAAGCACTTGCTTAAGTGTCTAGAGAATTGAAGCCACAACTTTTTACATTTCTCTCCACAAAGATTTTATAATCTTTTCCTGGGATATTTAAAAATAAAGAAAATATGAAGAACAGTGATGTTAGTACAGTTACACAGCAATAAGATAATGAGAACAAGAAAAAAATATGAACTCTATCACTTGAGTGTTTGAACTCTTTCTATTGCAGAAATCTACAGACAGTGAAAATCTTCACTGATAAGTTTGTATTCAATCACAGATTAAGGAAATTCATTTTTCAGGATCTTATTATAGATCCAGGAGACAGACAGAAGCCTGTATTGTAACACTCTATCAGGATCTTACAATGCTATGTTTTAAACAAGCTGAATAAAATATTCAGTATTATTTGCCAAGGAAATACAGTTCTGCTTTCTCTTTCTCCTTTTACTTTCCCTTTGTGCTTGAGGAGTTATAGTTCTATTTGGTGCATTCTCAGGTACACAATGCAGCAATATACCTGATTAAATAAATTTTAATTAAATAAAAGCAAAGAGTAAGCAAATATTACTATCAAAAGGCAGACCCAAACCCAAAGCTTCAACATTATTAGAGGCAGCAAAAACTACTAGATGACTTCTAATTCCAAAGTGATGATACAATTTCCCAGCAACAATATAGCAGACAAACATTTGTTAGTAAAAGTGGGCAATAACTGTGAAGATGTGATGATCACAGAAATCTATTTCAAATACATGAAAAAGAACACCAACCCTGATGTCTTTCTCTGTTTGCATCTATAGCCAACTCTGGATTTTTCTGGCTGATAGCCCCATGTGATTTTTTGGAATGCAAAAATCAAGAAAAGTTACAACTAAGTGTAGAATTTGAGTTGATCTGATTTACTCTATTTTCAAGGAGTTTAAGAGCTTGATGTGCTGATCTGTCTTCAAATGCAGATGAAAAAGTCTGCAGCAATTTGCTGACACAGTCACTTTTTAAAGAAATGAATAGTGGTTCCCATTCTAAAACAATTATTTAGATAGTTCTTCATCTTTGATTTCTCTACATGTGGAATTTAACCTCTTTTGCACACAATGCAGAACAGCAGGGCTAACTGATATAATGTATAGGAAATGACTTGTGGAGCTAAAGCAAACAGTTGATGTGCTTACAAGATAAGTGTCAGCTTGCGGAAATAGCAAATAACAATGACACAATCCCCTCCTCTCAAAGCATGTGCACGGTGCAAAGACCCGCTGCTAATTTTCACTCAGCAAGGGGGGATGCCATTGGCCTTTTGTTACAGTGAGAAGCTGGTGATGTCATTTGGCTTTGTACTGGAGAGTCTGCTGCCTACCGGCCTATGAGAAGATATTTCCCAGCTAAAAGTAACACTTTGCTGAGCAGAATTAAATAATTCCATATGAATCCTTCCTTCAGGCTGTTATTTTGCTCATATGTACTGGAATCTATGGTTGAGTGAAGCATTCTAGGGAGTTACGTATCATTGGCATCAACATGGGTTTTACACCCTTTGGACTAATTCTCTGGTTTCTTTACTAGTAAATGCCCTTATTAGGCATGGAAAAAGATGCCTTAGGTTTTATTTTTTAAAGCAGTTCCAGGAATCTTGATAGTCCAATTTGGTTTATACAAGAAGTTTAGATCAAAATATGCTTTGCGTCAAAAGGTAAGTGTCACTTCCAACAGAACAACAAAATTAGGCATAAGCAAAATTACTTTCTTAACTTTTATGTCTCTTTTCATTTGAAAGCAATTTAATTTAACACTTCCTGCCAGGCAACAAAGTGCAGATTTGTAACAAACTCAAGGACAGAAAAGAAAGGCAAAGCTTTTCTATGTTAGGATTTGTTCTTTCTTAAAGGAGATCAGCATAAACTTTGCTCATACTTGCTTTTTCTGTTCCCAGAATTTCCAGTTCAGCTTTCATGGAGGTTGTCAGAGGGTCCCCTTCTCCAGAGAACAATGAACTACAGTAATTGGATGTGGCACTGCAACTCTGAGTTTATCCCAACTTGTCACTGCTGGCTACTGTTTCCACTCATTAATTCCATCACGCTGGCTGGTGGCCACTGATCTGACATACCTTATCTGAACAGAAATTCTTCCTTCAGTGGCCAGTCCCTCATTCCTTACACACTTGGGCAGTTCTGCTGCAATCAGCAGGATTGCTCATCTGCATCAGGGCTGGAAGGATCCACCGGAGGATCCTTTAATGAGCCTACATGAAATAAGGGAGTACTTGGTAACTGAGCTCATGTCATTAGTTTGCATTATCAGCTCTGTATGGAGCAACAGTATGTGTGGAACTTCCTGGAGCCAATAAATAGCATATAACCAAAAATGATCACAAAAAGAAGAGTTATGACAGAAAGCTGACAAGCACATGGCCAAGAAAAGGAAAAGATGACCCAAAAGCACAATCCATGTTAATTCTTACTGTGCTATTGATCACTGACCAGCAAAATACTTTAAAAATTACCGTCAGAAATTTTAATTGGAAGAGATTGTCTCAGATGCCAGATCTGAAGAAATGCAGAAAACAGGACAAAACCGTTCAAGACTATCAGATTATAAACACTGTTAACATCCATTGGTCCAAACACTCCTGGAACAGTGCTAGTTCACACAGCCTCATGCAAAAAAACCCAGAAATAGGATTGTCTTAGCATATCACCTTAAACATTATCCTTAGAGGAAAAACAGCTCTCCAGGGCAGCACAATTTAGGCCATCCCTAAAGAGCAACAGCCTTTAGGGTGCAGTGTATTTGAATTAAAGCTTCACCTTAGATCCTCAGCACTTATGATTCAGAAAACTGATATCAAACATAAAAATATTAATCATAATTTATAGAGATACAAATAAATATAGATATATTAAATATTAAGGAAAATTGGTAACTTTAGAATACTATTATATGCACATGGATATTCTTTGATAAAAGAAAATTATAAATTCTCTTGGAAAATAATTGTGAAAATTTAACTTACCATCTTAAAAAACAGGCAGAGACTTTGCCTGGAGATTCAAATGATAATGATTGTTTTCTATGATTAATCTGTTAAACTATTAATCCAGATAATAAATATACACGGTTAACTCCAAGATACTCCTGCTTCTTTAACTGAACAATACATTCAGTCTTTACTTTGCAACATAAATGATGACAGTTTTGTATGCAGCTTGAGAGAAAACTGGATTTCAGTGATGGGTGAAGCAGTGATCCCTGTGTGAACTATAAAGCACCTAAAATTCAATGAGCTGCAAAAGGGTTACAGCTACTTGAAAACAGAAACTTAAGGAGAGAGCTTTTCTCATCCCATAATTTCTTTGTGTCTGTTGTTAGGACCTTCCTCTGGTTTTGAACCTGCAGGAAATACTCTATTTATAAAGCAGGTATTGTTCCTTTTCTTCTCTGTATTTTATTTTTCTTTAAAACTATCTCCTTAAAAGTATATATAGCACCCAAATATGGGCAGATTTCTGTCCAGCTGAGATTATTAGTCATCTCAGAACAAGCCCTTCAAAGGGAACCACAAGTCCAAGGATATTCAGAGAGCTCTGCTGGTATCCTCCTGCCTGCCCTTGGAGGGAATCCACTCCCTTGGACATCCCAGATTCTAGAAATCTGCTAACTATCGAGGCTGCAAAAGCTCTTCAGGGCTGAAGAAAAATCTGCAAGCCATTTTCCTAACCTGGAGAGCCAGGTCAGTAAGACAATAAAAGAAAAAATGAAAGAAACTAACATAAATAGCTTTTGACATCCAGTGCCATAAAAGTAAAATACTTTAAAGCTTGGCATCATATAGAAGTTAGCTAATTATAGTGGCGCCATTCATGACGATATAATTAACTGTATGTCTGCATTTCTATTATAAACTCCTATTTTCAGAGGTTTATGATGGAGCTTTAAAAATTTTCTCTGGCCAGAGACTTGGCATGCTAAACCTTACCCTGGAACCAACTTCTTTTCCCTCCAAAACTGAAGACAACAGACCTGTTGGTGTTTTGTTTGTGGGGGTTATTTGCTTGGTTGTTTTGGGGGGCATTTGTTGTTTGTTTTTTAAAGCTTACAAGAAGATAATAAAAATAGCCACACAGAAATAGTGCCCTTTATGCACTCAAAGACCTTGGAGTTCTAAAAACAAATTTTGTCCTATGTTGTGTGATTTAGTTAAAGAAGTCCCACACACACCTCATTTCTGGAAATGCTACTGTGCTGCACACGTTCCAGGTCAGGGACATGTCAGAAAATTACACACACTTTAACAAGGACCTGCTGTTACAACAACTCCTGCACTTAAAGCATCCTGACATCTCCTCATTCCCAAATGGTGCACCTCTTTTCCCCTCACTCTTTTCTCCTGAAAGCTTCATGCTTGCCAAAAAGCTGATCTTACAGGAATGAAACTGAATACCCTTTCTTGTATTTATCAAACCTAGTAGTGATGTTTTATGGAGAGTGAAGAAACACCCTGCAATGCAGAAAAACCCCACAGGTCCCCTGTAAGTGGGCAAGCAAAACCAACACACACATGCAGTGCTGAGGAGTGTTTGCAGGCAGGTCCAGTGGGTATCAGGGCACTCTGTCCCTGGGCAGCCCAGTCAACTGCTCTGCAGTGGATTGGTTCCCTGGGTGGCTTTAGGCTGCTCATTTGGTGACGCTTCCAACCTACATTTTATCTTCTTGCGATAAACACAAAGCTGAGTTGTTATGGAACAAAAGTCTACAGAGATATACAGAAATTTGGTGTTTACTCCAAGATGAATAATCAGAGCTTTTACCATAGTTAAAGGAAACATGACTGTGAGATTTGCAAAGTAGAGTTACAGCCAAAGAATAAAATATTCTAAACATCTGCTCCATGGTATTTATTCAAAATTACCTTTTTTTTTAACATCTCTTTGAAATTTAAATTGATTTTGTTTACTTATATACATTTCTAACAGAAATTCCTTATGCCAAAAATTGGCCTCATCACTAAAACCCTGATTACTAACAGTGTTCTAGAAACTTCCATGTGATCTAGAGAAAGTAGTTTCCTTCCCCTATTTCCACTTTGGAATATTCCATTCTTACTACTCTGCTGCTTCCATTCAGTCTGGAGAAGATATTGTTTATTCCTTTGACTTTCAGAACTTGTACAGATTTCTCTAGAGCCAATGTCTATGGAAACCAAGAGGAGAGTTACGGTCGACTTATTTGTCAGACTGGTGAGCTCTTTGTGATCCTTCCGATGGGACACAAAATGTACCACGGACCTTTCTCCGTGGAGCTGTTGTTCTTACCTCCGAGTTCTGTCTCTTAAGACACTGTTGCTGATACAAAACAATACAAAGAGACATTTTGTTCCCTTTGCAACCAAACAGTGAATCACTTCTTTTTCTCATCTTGCTTTCCCCTCTCATAACATAACCGCACTTTGTTTGGATAGTGTTTCTGCAAACTTTGTCTGCATAATTGTATTACACAGCTACAACTTTCCTTTCCAGAAAATACCCTTTGAATACTTTCCAGATGAAAAATTACACTGGTTCTTTCCAGGAGGCCAAACAATGTTTCTGAAATGCCACATGCACATTCTGTACTACCTCCAGTGATGGTGATCCCTCTACTGTGTCCCTCTGCTCCATATCTCAGGATATAAGGTCTTAGGAAAAAAGATAAAGTCCTCTCTATAGCACTAAAACACAGAAGACACAAGCCTGGAAGTCACACCATGCATATTTTATCCTTGACTAGAAAAGTTAGGCAGCAAACAAAATAAAAAGTAATTCACATGATATCTTACTGTTTGTAGTAACAATAATACAGATGAGAGCACTGTCCTAAGAGCAAACCATGCTTAAACATTTGGAAATGCAGTTATTGTGGCTACAGCCCAGGTATCTGGTGGCAACATTCATGACGGAGTTGTTAGAGTTCATAAACACACAAATGCAGCCAAAGCTCTGAGTACACTGCGGACTCTTGCCAAGGCATAGAAGCTTTCCTTCTCTTGCTGGTAAGGTTGTGGAGGGAATATTAACTGTATGCTTGTACATGAATCATTGTGATTCCTGAGCATGTCAAGGGGACTCACATCACAGCTTTTCTCACTCAGCCTACCAAGATTGCATATCCTTCCTGAGCAGGTCTCCATAGAAGTTTAAGTGCAGGGTACAGGCTAATTAGACTCCCCACTACGCTGGTGCAGCACAGCTTCCTAGGCAGTACATCACAGCAATCTAAGATGTCCCAGATATCTCAAAACTGTTAAGGGATATGCTGTTCCATAAGGTAATTTGTCAAGACCCAAATGTAGATTCAATAGATTCAATCTGCAGATGTTCTTTGCCCAGCTTCCAAGAGCTCCAGGTGTAAAACCCCTGTGGTAGGCACTGGCATTTCCTGTGAGTAACCTGTGCTTGAAGCAGACCTGCTATAATGTTTCCATCCCCCGAGAGAACTCCCACACCCAGGTAAGTACCAGCGGGATTTATCAAATAACTCAAAGTTCAATGCAACCCTACCTCACAGTTATGCACTTAACTACCACCCCCCCAACTCCTTCCCCGTCTGCAGATACCAATACACAAATGAAGAAGATAAAGGTTTAGCAATGTGTCCGGAGTAGCTCATCTGAAAAAAATGTAGTTATGTTCTATTTATTTCAGTGTAAAGGAAATAAAAATCTGACAGTTTGCAATGTGCAAAGTAACAGACTAAATTCAGTCTTTGGTGAGCATCAAGCTTTCTAGAAGGATAATTATTTCAGTCAGTGATTGTCTAACCTGTGAATGACTTTTCCAGACATTAATTTAAACACATAACAGGCAACAAAAAGCAGCCAACAGTAAAAATGTGTAGGAAAGATAACTATCTCCTCCTTTGTCACAATTATTTTTCCTCCACAGTGATTTCATCCTTGCTTTCTTTTATGTTTATAAAAAATATTTTGTAAACTTTCTATTATAAAGTGGAACAGATGAAGGGGTGTTTATATTGATTGTATTTTGATTTCTACATGAGTTTGATATGTAATTCCAAGTGCACACAAACTACTGATTATTATGTTTTAATTACAAATAGAGTTTAAACAGGGATGGCCAGGAATATTTTTACAATGCACTTTCAGATAAAAATGCCAATATATTAAAAATTCAAAAGCCCCTGAAAATAAAATCTGTTCAAACAGGGAGGGAAAACAGAAGAGAGCTATTGAAATGAAACTAACATATATTCAAATGAGAAAATTCCCATTTTCAGTCGGATTTTAGAAAAAGGTAGATTAAACTGAGTTTATAACATTGAAAGTTTTCAAATGAAACCAGAACGTCTCAGTAGACTCAGTCCAAACTTCTAGGAGATTTTACATTTGAATAATATTTAGACTAGCTTTTCATCCTAGCTCTAGGAAAAATATTAAATCTTGCAAATTCTCCTGAGTTAGGGCAACGATAGTGTGTTCAGCAATACTCCTAATCAGCTGTTCAGAACACCAATGTCACCTTGCATCACAGCACCAAGCAGTGGTCCACACCTGAAGCGTTTTCTGCAGCTATAGTTGGAACTTTTTGATAGCAGTTCTTTTTTAAAGAAAACTGCATGATTTTATTCTTAAGTGACCAGATATTTTGATTTTCTGAGAACTTTTACAAACACAGACCTGTGTTTTAATTTTAAATATTTCAACTGAAAATATCACCAAGATGTGGTCCTAACCTAGAATTTTCATCCTTTTGCTAAGCCTCAAAAACTTTGGTAATTGCTATCTGTTAGAAGACTAATAGATAGATTAACCTTAGAGAAATGGTTTAGTTTTTTGGATTGAGATCTTCTTAAGCAACATTCAAAGCTGATATCAACACTAAATCAATAAAATTAGATCTTTTAAAATTTGCATGTTTGTGTTTGAATGAGATTTTACTACAAAATATCAGAATTAGTATTTGATTGATTTGAATATTGTAGATACTTTTATGATGATTTCCGGAGGCAGAAGGTGTTTTAGGTTTTCCATTCTGAGAAAATTCTTCTTCATTACAAGCCCTATTGAAAAAAATCAGTTATTTCCCACAGGATGTAAAAATGAGTCTAGTTTTCCTCGAGAAAGGAACAGCGATAAGCAGTTCATTTCTGTGGCCATGGCTCTGGCTTGCCCCAACACTGTTAAATTCTTTGTGTGGGGAGCTCTCAGTGGGTCTCCTTAGGGAAATCAATAATTAGCAGGGATTTTTTTTCTGAGCCTTTACTTCTATCTCCCATGGAAAGAAGTAAGGAACTAACAAATTCTATGTTTCTTTAAAATCCAGTGGCTTGGCTGCAGCGGGCATTACCTGAAGGCATTACCTCCTCACGCTTTAATTTAACAGCTACTCCATTTGATTTACATAATACTCAGTTAAAATGACAACCAGAGCTTAGCATTCCTGCCTGCAGCCTTACAGCTGATGCTGTCCCAAGCCCTGCCCTCCAAGACAACTATGCCCAAGTGCCTCTGCAGTCCCACCCACGGACGAGGGCAACAGCTGCTCCAAACATGTCACCTCCTGCCTGCCAAAGGGACGCCCACGCAGGGCAGTGGCAGGACAGGCACGGCGTGACCCTCGGCAGGCAGCAGCATTCTGGGTGAGGCTGAGATACATCAATCTCCAGCTGAGTTTGTTTTTAGCCTTTGGCTCTCTGTAGGAAAATGTCCCTGATTTGCTCTGCTCAGGTGTTACCGGGGCCTCTGAGAGCCTTTTGCGGGGGTGTGGGTGTACATGGCACTGCAGAGAAAGTGCTGGGCTGTTTCGATGCCTGGAGCTGCTCATGAGCACAGGGTGTCTGCACACCATGGCCAGGACCTGTTCTGCAAGGACCCTGCTGCCCCTGCCCGTCACAACCCCTGATAGAAGCAGTGCTGAGAGTGTTGCACAGCTTACAGTGTCCTCGCTGGTCTCTCTGCCATAGGAAACCAGCATTTGACACTAAAAAGGTGTCATCTAGTCACAACATGTCATCTCTGCAAGGCTGGTTTAGGCCTACAGCCCAGGCACAGAGCACAGGGGCAAATGGTAAAAACATGAATTTTCTACTTACTCAGAGAAGAGAGTGGTACAAACAGAAAGGCAGCACAGAGCACCTGAACTTGAGGCCCAAAGCAGCACAATATTCCAAAGGAGCAGTTTGCCTCCCTACCCCCTGCTCCTTCCAACCTGTGCAGCATTTACACTGCAGAGTTGGCTACTTTCAAAAATGAATTCTGAATTCAAAAGCTGACATTACAATATGTGCATTTAAGCTGATAATCAGTGTTAGATAATTGCATTCATCTGGACCACAGGTACACAAATTAGTTTTCTTTGCATCCTTACACACTTATGTTGTAAGAATGTTTTCCTACCATGGATTTTAATTTTATTTTTAACGACAATTATTATAGCCCTAATGTACAAAAAGCCACAGTGCACTCTGAGAATAATATGATGGGCAGTCAACATATAAGTAGTTTAGAACTTAAAACTTATTTAAGAAGCACCATTTAGAGTATTATTGAGGAACTGTTCTTACTTCATACTACTTCTGCATCATGGCTTGCCTAGAGGATTTAGTCAGTTCAGTAGAAATCAGTATAGTGATTCCAACATTAAGAAAAATGAACAACAGGGAATATGATTTAGAGATAGTACATGTCAATTTTGAAATACCATCTTTTGGCTTATGTGCATTCCTGCTGTGTGTATGTGAGAAAAAGCTTCTTTCATGTATTTCCAAATCAGTTAGAAGTATCTACCAATACAGCTGCGAGATAATGAGCCCAAGTCTGCTCTGACTGCTGTATCACAGACAGGACAGGACAACTCTGCTCACCATGGCCTTGCAGGAGAATCCTCAGCTCTCAGGGGACAAACAGAAAAGCAGTCACAGCAAACAGCTTTACCTATGGGCCTAGAGCTAAGGCTGTAGTGTATTTATGGTTGCCACAGAAAATTTGAAACTGATTATCTGCCATGAAATGAGAGGGCTGATTCTCCCCAGCTGTACACACTTCTGGCAGTGTAAAGAATCTGCCTCTTGCCTTTGCTCTCTGATCACTCAAGGAAAATCTGCCTTACCTCTCTCTTCATCCTCTTCTTCAACTATGTCTGAGATAGGATATATGATCAAGAGAAAAAGGTATAAACAGATTCATCCCCTGGCTGACCTTGGCCATCCTGTCAGGCTCAGATACTACTATGACTGCATGAACAAGAGAGTACTGTGCTCACTTCTTCAATTAATAAATCCCTTCTAGCAGCTACAATGCCACCAGTACTGCTGGCAGGTACATTTTCACCCAGTGAAACTCTATAAAATGCACTCCCAATGACACACAACTGACTAAGCCAATAGGGTTTTATAAGAGTTACTTAGATAATCTGCCAATTTTAGCAGCTGTATTGGGAAATGTTCACTTCTTGGAATATCCTTTAGCATTCTACAACAGGAATGCAGCTTTTTTTAAAATTCCCATCAGCTTTGCCATGGATTCAGAATATTGTAACGGAGTCAAAATTGTTGCCACCCATGTCAGACTTAACACTGCACCGCACCATTCCTTAGAGTACTTTTAATGACCACATTAGTCAGTATCTGGTATTTGGTCCAGCATACACCTGGATACTTGGTCTCAATGTACACAAATTCTGACACATTGCAAGTTACAGATGTCACACAAATGCACAAGTAGCTAGTGATGACAAAATAGACACAGACATGCATACGCAGCTTTTAAAAACTGTCTTTCTTACCTATTTTTAAAAGCATTCCTTGACCAACCCTCTTTCAACCCTCCTTTCCAAAATGAATACTAGCAAGGGGATCCAGACAATCTATAGTGTTTAATCAGAAGTTTTGAAATGCAGAGAGCAAAATGAAACCCAGGTATGTCTTTCCTTGTTTATGATGCATCAGTGTTCCTTACTTACAGACAGCTTTCATTAAGCATACACGATGAGTGTATAGGAGACAAGTAGTAATATTAAATAGCCATCCATTACACACTGGTTTGTTCACAAGTGTTCATAAAGGACAGAGAAGAGAAAATAACAGTTTAATATAATTCTACCACTAGTTATAGGATGCAAAACTGAAGAAGCTCAAGCAAAGTCAGCAGAGATCTCCAGATGCACCGCCATGGCTGACAAAAGCACTTATCTCAGCTGCTTACAAAGCTCAGCAGTGGCTATCATCCTTATTCAGTCACACCAGCACAGCAAGCAGTACTTTGGGAAGAAGAGGATAACTCCTCAGTGGCACATCTGTTAGGTATAGATGGCATTCATTTGAATAGCTTTGCCAATGGATGACATGCCAAGTCCTTTATACTAAAAGGCTTGTGCTTGATGTTAATCATTCGCTCTCTGCCAGTTAACATGTTTATCCTTCTAGGAAATACTTTGATCTATACTGGCACTTGAAATATAGCAACCAATTTTACTAGACTGGAAATGAACAAACAAGATCTTGTGTGAATTGCCAAATGGCACAGCAAAATGCAGGATGCGTGTTACAAAGGGTTGCTTAGCAACTAGAAAAGGCCATGCACTCCATTTTACTATTTTGGTTTGAAATAGAAAATAAATGGCCTCATAGTTGTTTGAAATACACGGAGAGCTAGAACATAATACTGCTCTGGAGAAATCTGTTTGTGAGGAGTGTGTGTCATGGGAGACAGAGAGACTCTGAACTCAACATTCAATAGGTAACTGAAGGAGAAACTGCCTTTCAGATATTTTTCCTTAAAATGTAAATGTAACAGTAGTTTAAGTTCAGTGCATGTATTCTGCTATTCAACCAGGATTTAAAACAATTGTTTATTTTTACCTTTCATCTTCAAATTGTAAGAAGGTTAGTTTTTTTGCAAAGAAAACTATTAGCTCATCCTCCATTTGCATGCAAGGAAGTAGAAGTTCAGAGCAGTGGTAATTTACCCATGCAAGTTGCCAAACTGTGAATACACCACAGGCATCCTGAATGTAAGCAATATTAAAAAACACAAACAAAACAAAACCTAAACAACTTCTGCATAAAACAGACTCCTTCCTCCCTCTTACACAGCTCCCCCCATGCCTGGCAGCTGGTCTTAAATAGGCAGATATGAATAATTGCCCAGCAATACTTCATATTCATACAGAAAAAATAAAGATATCTGAGAACTAAGCCTCTCATACCTCAAGAGCATTTATCGTCTTTATTTTCCAACATGAGAAACTGAGGCAGAAATTAAAATTATTCTTGAAATCTATATGGGACGTCTACTTCATTTTGAAAGCAGAACATGGACACCTGACATTTATCTTAGTGGTAGAGTTGTCTTCTCTTCCACCAGTATTCTTGTTCCTCAAGTATCTAAAGCACATGTGAGTGCTCCTAGACATTGCTCAGCCAACAAAACTCCCTTGCACACACCATCATCTGTTTCCTCTCTCAGCCCAGGCGATCACGCGCTGGAGCCAACACAGGAGTCCTGGGTGCAGCCGTAGGAACCCGCCTAACTCGGTGGGAGTTGAGCGAGAAGAGCCCCAGCCCAGCCAGGGCTCAGACCTCTGCAGCAGAGTGGTGCAGCAGGGTGAGCTGAGCACAAAGGAGAAACTGCTGTCAGGAGGTGTCAGGCCCTTAATCTTTTAACGTGTAAGCTGCAGCCAACAGCCTTGGACACAATACCGCATGTGTCTGCTGAAAATGGCATTGCCCGTAATTGCATTGTTTGCTTAGAAGGGACCTGAGATCCGGATCAAGTTCAACAAGATCTGTGTCATTCTAGTTAGTGCTGTTTTTCAAGCACACCCCTTCAGTGAACAGAAAGCCCTCTGAATCCATGACCAGACTTTCAGGGCCAGATAACTAACTGTTTCGGTTTCTTTCAAGTTGTATCGCAGTAGACACACACAGTATCCTGGATACTGGACAGATTCAAAAGTGGGAAGAAAAGGTTCCAGCACACTGGCTTTAAAAGAGAGAACAAAGTAAGTGAGGATCAGAGGGAGGAAGGCGATCGCTATGACACTAAGACAATTAATCACTGCCAGATGTTAAGGGTCACACAGCACTGCATGCTGGGAAGATCAGCAGGGGTTCTTGGACAGGGAATAGAGGGGAAAAAATAACCTGTCATGTCAGTGAACTAGTCAGGGGTTTAGGGTTCCTGTCATTTAACTATTAGTGTGCTCTTAATAATAAAATGACAATGCATTGAAGAAGGGGAGGAAGATAGGAGAGTTGGCAGAAAAGAGGGAGTGACAGCTTAATAATCCTTGTCTGTCAAAAGCACTAAAAATACCATCCCAAATTCAATGTTCTTACTTTTGTAATGAACACACCAGGGTTCCTGTTTGATTAATAGAACACTTGTTGACTGACAAGGACAAATGTGCACATGGTCTGAACACAGCACTGTGCATAAATAATTTAAATGGTACTACAGCCAGAGCTCAGCTTGCATCGGGGGTTCTGTGATAAACCCCGATGTTTCAGCAGTTCATAACTTGGCCCTTAAAGAAAAGCTCGGAAGTCTCAAGCCTAAAGTTGGACCGAGAAGGCCGGTTCCTTTCTTTGAAGTATGAAAACGAAATCAATACCCTTTGGAAATCACAGACCTTTGTTAGGGTAGCGATGGTGGTGTCTCTCTTGGCTCTAGTTGTACATTTCTCACATTACAGCAAAAAGCAGATGGCTTTACACTGAATAATGCAAACAAATTTGTATTCATGGTTATTCCCACTCATCCCCATTAACAGCAATGCTAATGACAAGAGTATATACTCACCCCAAAACCAGGGGACTTCTTTCTTTGAACTTTAGAAACCATTTTCAAAGGAGAGTTCAGAACATTTTGTAAATGGACACTTAGTTGCAAATATTTTCTGCATTCCTTTAGGAGATGAATTTAATTTAGTTAAGCTGTTATCTGCTGATACCCTTTTCCACAGAAAAAACTGCTTTTACCTCAAAAGGAATATTTTCTACCAAAACTGACTCATCTTTTGCTCTTCTAACAATGTGTAGGTGTTCAAATACTTATCATATAACTATTTCACACCCCTGGGGCCACACACAAGGGTAATGGAAGGAACAAACAATTAGGACACTTGCAGACATACCAAGTGTCTCAGGGAAGACCTAACACCAAAGTTTCCATCAATCCTGTACAGGGGTGACTGAATTCACACATATCATATCAGAATTCACTTTTCTGAATATTTTACTCACCTGATGAGAATATGCAAACACTGGAAACAATGCCTAAATTGTTGGCTGTTTTGCCACACCAGAATACTTCTTTAAATCATTATTCAGGGAGTAAAATAACTATGCTAGTTTAACAAGTCCATCACAGTATAGTCAGAATGAAAAACTAACCAAACTGAATATATAATCAGATTGAAAGCTATAACATCATTTCCCCAAGCAGTCTACGCTTAGTCCAAGATTTGTTCTTTCAGTTTGTTGGATCTTGTAGCCTCTCAAATTATTTTGGTGCCTTAAATTCCAATCCAGAGAAGTGCTGCTGAGCACATTCAACTTTCTTAGCAGCCACCTGAGATTCCATGCTACCCTTGAGGAAGTCATGGCTTTGCAGAATCAGGTTTAAGCAAATAAGCATTGGTTTGTTGAATTTTCCTAAGTATTTCTTATCCAGATTTTTTTTTGCCATTTATTACATGTGAATTACATAAATAGCAAATTCATATACATTACATTCTATAAATATATGGAAGATCTGCTTCTTTGCCCTAGTTCATATTAGGTGATATTAAAAACTGATACGTAGCCCTCAAACTGTAACCACTATTGACTGTATTATGTCTCCTTCAATCATTGTAAGAAGCTATTGTTTATTTATTTCTTTGACTCACTAACTGGAGTTTCAAATTGTTCTTGCAAATCTCTATAAATTAGGCAAGCCTTTATAGCAACCTCTAAGTTGCAGATTAGTTAATGTAATAGTTTGAGTCGTGCGACACAGTGAGAGCTAACTTACTAACATTACTTCACAGCATTAATATCACTTTTATATTTATTTAAAATATCATGGCAGACATACAGTATCTCTGCTGCACTTTTTCAATGTTTACACAGCACAGAAACAAGCCCAAGAACTTGCCATTTAAACTCTCCATCCCACAGTTTAGTTTCCTTTTACCTTTTCTTGTTGCAGTCCACTGATGTCAGAAACACAACAGATGGTTGCTGCTGCTTTGTAACGCTTGTTTCCTGGTGGCCCGTGATGCTGTGTGTCACCACACCGTAAGGGTGCTTTAAGGGCAATGAGGTTGGAGATACTTTGAGACACAACGAAGCTGCCTGAGGTAACTGATGCACCATCTGAATAAAAATAAACCGACAGAACTGATTATGCAAGTGCAAGGTACATTCTTGCAGCATCTTCAACAAGTAGTTTTACCTTGTGGGACTGTTTGATGAATTCATTTTCAAAAGATAAAAAAAGGTAAAAATAAAATAAATTCTACATGTAAACCAAACACCTTCTGGGTATTTAATCTACCTCAAGAATTTCCAGCTTATAATGAAAGTGAGAATAACTGAAGGCCACTAGACACACCATACATCACATGGCTATGCAGCCCAGTCCTGCTGTTCCAACTAGCTGGACTATATCAGCCACTTCATCATCCTAAGACATCTAGCAAATGATCAATATACTTTTTGTCTCCATGTTTTCATGGATATAACAGATTGGACAAGATTAAAAGTTAAATTTGCATGTTGCAGAGTTGCATACAATAGTCTTCATAACTGCCCACAGGTTATGTTAGTAGAGCATTTCACACATCAAACTTCCTTTACAACACTTCCACACACATTTGAGTTGGTTTCATACTTCAGGTTGTTCCCCTAAATGACATGCCACAATACACAGCTAAACATTCGGGTGAATCAGTCATACAATTACACATGTTTGTCCCACACGTGCCTACCCAAAGTATCAGAGCCTCCATGTAGTTTTCTTCTTTAAAGAAAACTGCAGAGAATAGACTGTTTTATTCCTCTCCAAAACTTCAGTCCAAGTAGGCAAAAAAGAGCCAGTTTGTATGTGAAAAGGATAGGCAACAAAAAAGCACAAAAGATTCTTTTGCTTTTATCACTTAAGCTATCAAACAAATAAAACCAGACTGGCTAGTAGTCAACTTGAATTGCAGTTAAATAAATTTGTATTACACTTTTTCATTTTGGACAACGCAAAATAACTGATCAAAAGCAAAAACCCACAGATTTTTAAGTTAAAGCTTATCTTTAGAAATATGTTAGCAATCTACAAGCTACTGCAGGCAGAAAAAGGCATTTTCATTTGTGACAATGAATAAGGTGAACTTGGATTCATTCAAAGAACTTCCTTCTTGTTGCTAAAGGAAAACAGACAGTGTAACACATTAAGGGAAAAGTTTAAAAATTGCTTTTAACACAACACACTTCACCTCTTTTGAATGCAATAAAGGGCACTTTACTTTTTCTTTAAAAGTGTACAAATAGGCAGATATAATTTTACACAGTGTATTAATTGTCAACTTGCCCACTTATTTGCAGGCTATATTATCAAAACAATATCATTATGTTGATTATGTGGGTGAGGTGTTTATTTTAAGGGCATTTCATTAACCCAGTGGAGTACTGGACAGAAAATAAATGCCTTTGTTTTATTTTGTGCATTGTGGTCAAACACACACCTAAATTATCAATGACATTTACCCTCCAGCTCAAACTAGATTAACATGGTTGACAGGAGAAGAGTTAACTTTTAAACCCAGCCAGACAGACTCTTTTCTGACAGTTTCCACTGAACAACACACATGTATACAATTAGCCAGGTTTCAGGAGCTGGCCAAACCCGGAGAAGAGCTGGAAACATGTTCCTTAGTGTTTCTCATTAGAGACTGAGAGGATTCCATGGGAGAATGGCTTGTTCACGGCTGGCCTTTCATCTCCGAGTCCTGCGTGTAATGTGCCCCAGATTCTGTACGAGTGAGGTGGTGTAAGCACAGCCTGAACTGGGAGCTGATTTCCATGCACATGAGCAGTGCATAATTCACAGGCAGTGCAGGTGGCAGCCAGGGTGCTGAGCAGGGGTAGTGGTGCTGGCAGGAGTGCAGGCGCTGCTGTTCCAGGCAGGGGTTTGCCCTGCACTCCCCTTGCAGCCCCCACGGAGTCACCTCGCCCCTTCTGCACACCTTGCACACAAAGAAGGGGGCAGCATTTAGCAATCTGAGCCAGGCATGGGGTCACTTCTAAACTGACTGACAACAAGCACAGGTTTGCTCTCCTGACAAATAAAATAAAAATAATTAAAAAATAAATCTAAGCCCCAGCCCAGTCTGCTAACACTGCTTTAATTCACTACAATGCTGTTGGATCCCATACCAGTCTCTTCAAGTACAGCTACACCTGCATGTTTGTGAAGGCAACTGCCATCCTAAGCAGTGGGAGGGATTTGCATTTGAAGTTACTTCAGCAGTTTGCATGGAATAATTGATATTCTGCTATTTTTCCAAACGCTTTAATAAAAGTTCAATGTGTGTTAGTCTGTGCATGTTCTCGAGCATCAGTGTGGTAATCAGATAAAACCCAGTTGTATTGATAAGATACTCCAAAATGAAGCATTAAGTGCATAAATACAGTGTGTCTGTCATGAGCTGATATGTTGGTATCTCCACACCCTTCACATACTGTCTTGAATTTTGCTACTAAGCCAGGATTTCTCACACTGAGGAAGCAAACTCAATTCCAATATCCAATTTGCCTTCAGTCTTTCTAAACAACAAACCAGTATAATTTATAGAGGAGAATATATACTGTGACACATTTTCTCAAAGGCAATATTTACTGGAGAATCCATCACTCTAATGACATCTTTTTTTAGCCTCTGTGTTTTAAGCTTTTCACGACAAGTATGTCTATTCACGTGAATTAGCAGAGCCTGTATTAGTCAATGTTATACCACAAGTATGTGGCTTTTGTACAGATAAAATCCCTCAGATTTAGTGTAAAGAGTATGCAAAGTTTGACTCTATTTATGTGCAAATTATCCTAGAAACAGTTTTCTCCTTTTAAGAGACAATTTCAGCCTCTCAAAGATGCATCCTGGAGCACCTCTGCCTCTCTTAAAGCACCTCTGTACATGGTGCTGAAGCAGAAAAAGAAGCAAGGTACCTACTTTCCTTTTGCACTGTTTTAGTCTGATGACCCTTCTGTATTTAGTGGTCCCAGAGAAATCCCAAACTATCTTTTACAATTCTCCATGGCCACATTTTATTTCTCAAATATTTACTGCTCAGCTACACCTTCAACGTTGCCTCTTGAAGAAATTATCAGCCTCTTCTGTTTTCTCTTCCCAATGTTGCTACATGAATGAGATAGTTATAACACTCTCAGTACTGATTTTTGTCCAACATCTGGAGCCAGTTAATAACATAAGAAGGAAAGTTTTAAGCCTTTGTGGTTTCTGAGAAAAGTCACTCAAACATACCCTACAAGCCCACAAACTGGAAAATAAAGTCCTATTTTTATTTATTTAAAATATCATTAAATTTCAGTACTTAGGGATGACAATACTGTGTGGCTGATCCTCTCATTTCAGAGTTCGGCTGATGCACTGACTCCTATTATGGACAGACAGCAGCATGTTTGGTCATGGGAGGAGCATTTTCCTGTGCTAAGGAGGATGCTCAGGGCACGGACATCGCTGAGGAGCTTTGGCCCAGGACATTGTTCCTATTCATTAAGGCATGCACACAAAAGATGTATAATAATCCACAAATAAAGTAGCAGTACACAAGCAACATTCATGCTGCTGTCCAAGATTCACAGGGTTTTGGAATTTGCTCCAAGATAAATTAATTATTTTAACACATGAAAATTTCCAAGTAGTACATAACCACTTGTGCATAAATCAATTTTATATTGTAAAGATATTTATAGATTTACACTTTGCTGTTAAAGATTTCTAGAAAGATGTGTTAGAGCAAACTTTCAAGGGTCTACAAGACATTTTGGTTGATGTACAAGAATGTAACTGGTAGAAAAAGAGCTCTTGGAAAGCTTCAGAAATCTTTAGTGTGCAGCCCTTGTCTTTCTCATTTTTGAAATCTTACTCACTTGAGTAAAATAACCACCAACTCTTTCTATCAGTCTGATAGGCTGTAACTTTCTGAGCCTGTCTTGGTCACAGAGGGCTAAGAAAAACTGCCTTACATTGTCCTTCCCCTCTTGTTCCTGTTCCTCTCCTTTTTCATCTTTCTTGTGAATTTAAAGAGCTTCCCACTTCTAAACTCTCAAGCTTTCAAAGTGTGACACATGAGTTTAACACATCTTGTTAACTTAATATTTCACAGAAAAGAGTTTCCTTTGGAAATATTCTAGGTCAGCTTTACCACTACTCTGAGAAGTAATTTTTCTAAGGTCTTGATTCTTTTAAGTACTAAGTATCCTGAAATCGTGATATCAGAATTAGACCCTTTATAGTTTCCCACTGGAAGCTGATTTAAAAAAAAAAAAGTCAGAGGCACAACTTTGGTCCACTGCCATCAATTGTGAAGAGTCACAAAGGAGAAGATATTCCTAAAACAGTGATGGAAATAGAGAAGGAAAAGCATGAAAGGACTTCCAGTAATGCAATGGATGCTGCTCCCTTGTGAACACACACTGACGTTTTCTTCTTGACAATGAACAAAAGCTATTTTCTCTAAGGGGGAGAACAGGAAAAGGCTCAGGCTAAAGCTGGGTCAGGACTGGTGAGCACAGAGCTTCTGTGTCATTGGTTAGGGGAGTAAAAGTCCAGTTAAAAGTCTCTCTTGCCTGTCCCCAGCCTATGCTCTCCCTTTGAAGTCCATCTCCTCTCTCCAAAATGCTGCTTGCTGGGTCTCAGTCTTCTATCAAGTTCCCTGTCCCAGTCAACTTTCTACACATTCCAACTTCTATCTGCACTTTTCTATAGCTGTGCTGCCTTTCCTTTACAAACATCCCAGTCTGGTTGCAAAACTGTCTTTTAAAACTGGGCCATTTAGTAAGAAACAGACGAGAAATTCATTTATAAACATTTTTCCAGCAGTTAGTAATAAAGCTTTATCTGAACGGATCTTTGGTAGCAACAGAGTCCTAGCACCTCTGCATCACACAAAACACATTGCTTTTATCCAGGTGAAAGAAGATATGGAGATTTCAAAGACCTGAACTACACTCACTGTTTCCCAGTGTTTCAGACAAGGGAATAGCCTGGGGTGGGATGAGCACAAGGAACCCCCTCCAAGGCAGCATATTGGGCTGTACATTCACACACGCACACAGAGGCAGAACAGGCAGGCACCTTGTAACGTGTGGACTGAATGGAACCAGTCTGGCAACAGAGAGAAGGCGCTTCACACACCTTTTCAAAGGTGCTCAGATGGCATGGGGTAACATAAAAGCATTCCACAAAATGTACTTAGTTTTTAAAAACAGTAAGCAGAAATCTTGAAAATAACAAAATACTAAAGTATTTTATACTTTATATTTATATTATATAAGTATACTTTATACTTATATTATATAAGTATAATATAAATTATAAATAATATAATGTAGTATAATGGAACATGAAAGCTCCAGGTAAAGGTAATGCAGTCACAGTTTATAAACGTGAAAATCAAGCACAGATTTGTACTAGGATGCAGACTTTGCTCGCTTGAATACTGAAAGGTATTATTTCATTAAGAGTGTACCACAGAGCTCTCTTTTTATATTGCTTTTATACTTAACTTTCACGAGGACAGAACAACTCACTAATATCAACTGGAGAGAAAGCCAGGACTTTTGAAACCAGAGCAATCCGAAGATGTTCAAGATAAGATTTTGAAATAAATGAGAGGAAAAAGCAGTGTTTCCAGAAGAATGTTTCCTCCCCCTTTTCTCTGTCCCCCAGAGCCAGCACCAGATGTTTGAGAAGCCACGCACTGGGCAGATACAAGGATCATCTGTCCCTTTTTCCATAAAGGTCTCATCCAAAGCGAAAAATCTAGACAACCTAGTGCAAAGAGCACTCCAGTAGCAGCAAATAGCAAACCTATTTTAAATACCTCTCACCTTTGAAAAGAAAACTTTTAATGGAATAGTTTGAAAATTGCACATCCAGAAAATTGGGTTACAACAGTAGAAGAGTCTATAGGATATTTTCGTGATAAAAACATCAATCTCAAACAGTTTATGAGTATGTAATCTATCTATGAACATGACTAATGAACAAAATTTTCTCAAAATTAAGATTACACATTACTACCACAAAAAAATGTTCTGATAGGGGATTAACATTTTATAGATTTAAGAAACAAGTAAACATTTTTACTCCAGAGTAGAAGCCTTTCAACCCAATCCAGGAAATGTATGTTTTTCCAATATGCAAATGTTTTCAAAAATGCAAAGTTAATTCCCTCAAATATCTTTAATGACAAACATTTAATGGCAAATAGACTTTCTAAAAATAAAATATTTATTCAAGATTAATATTAAATACTTAGTAGAATGGATATATACATTGAAATAAAGACAAATGAGACTCTAAAATAAGATTAATATATTGGTTAAAAGGATATTTCCTTCTATATGTAAATGGCAATATTTTTGTCTCAGTTTGACTATTTTTTTTCCTTCCAAAAGCAGCAACTGTAAAGATGTAGTAAGGATTCCTGGTGACAAGTGACAGGGTCACAAGTCATGCTGGGGAGCAAAAGAGGGCAATGCCCACTGGAGAGGGGCTGGGGCAGTTATGGGGTTCCCAGCCCCCACCTCTCCATTAGAACTGCTCAGTGGAAAACACCTCTTAGGCTGCTTTCAAGTGCACAGCCAGCCCGGCCTGCCCCTGGCTGGCCCAGGATCAAAGGACACAGAGGTGGCTCGGTGCCACCGCTCCCTCTGGCTCCACTCAGCTTCACCAAGGCCAAACTCAGCACAGCTGAGAATCCACCCCAGCACGTTAATCATACGGCTTGGGTGGAATTGCTGTCCTGCTGGAGTTTTCATTTCCTCCACCTTTCAGAGCCTGACTTTTTTAAAAGAACACAAGGAGATGCTTCATCAAGTATCAAATAATTTTGAAATTCAGCATCTCACATTTGAAATGCCCTGTAGCTCAAAAATCTAGAAAGCAACTGAAGTTTGAGGAAGTCACAGACATACTACATAGGAAATATTCACAAGAGGAAGAAGAAATTGTGAACTTATTTCAGATGTCACTTGACCATGATGTAAACACAGCACTGTGAAAGACTGTCGTAAGCTGCTAAAAGCATTTTCAGATCAAGAAAAATATACTGCAGTTAATACCAATCTGATTTGCCAAAAGTGCAAGAAACTGAGATAGGTGCTCAGTCTGGCTGGTGCCAGTGGGGCCTCTGGCAGTTCAGCCTGGCACTACAGCCTTGGGGGTTTCTTTGCTACTTTTTTACCTTCACACAGCCAAAGGAAAAAAGAAATTACAGTAATTTAAGTGTGATGAAAAAACTCACAAGAAGAATCATACATTCACAATGACCAAGTGTAGACATGATACTGGCACGATTTCTTACATAGAACCAAACACATTTCACCACAGTAGAGATATAATTCAAAATTTTACTGTAGTCCAGCTGCAGTGTCAAGCTCAAGAGAATTACAAGTTAATTTTTATTAATTATTTTTAAAGGGAAATCCCAGGACGCAGTATTTTGCTGGAAACAGATGCATATTTCTAACATTTATAATTTGTATCAACATAATATTATTTAATTCCAGCAATTGTTCATAGGAGCTATCGGAGCCTCCTGTGGATGGAATGGATTAAGATTAGTGGGAACACTGAGATGTGAGGGACCAAAAATGCATAAGAGGTCACAAAGATGGAGGAGACAAATGAAAACTCCCTGCACAGTGATAAAATAATTCAAACCAGAAAAAGTTTGCTGGATTATGGTAATACAGTCTTTCTGAATAGGTTTTTTTTTCCCCTTCAAATCCTTGCCATCTTTAAAAGCAAGATGACAGTTCTCACAAGAGAAATTTTTCTTCTTCTTTGCTGTGATTTGATTTAGATCTCCTTTCCAGTGACAGACTGGCAGACTGTGCAAAGCCCAGAGATCTCTACAGCAGGCAGTCCACTAATGACTCAAACTTTGTGTAAGAGAGGGAGAATGGAAGAAGAAAGAATTAAGCCTCCATTTCATGCCCCCATCAGACAGGGCTCCCAAGCCCCCAGGCCCAGGCCCTGCTGACAGTGGGGAGCAGTGTTATTCCAGCTGGGCTCCAGCCATCCCCAGTGGGTCAGTCCACATGTTCCACTGCCACCCCATTCATCAGCCACTACAATCTGCAGCTATTAAAAAAAAATGCAACATATGGAAACGCAGGAGTGGTTTCAGTAATCTGTTTGAAGAGCTTATATTTTTGGTCTGCAAAGTCTGAAAACTTTTTCTTTCAATAGGATATTTTTTCCCCTCTTTTCTTTTCAGTATCAGTTGCAAAATTGCCTAAAGTCATAGTCACATGTCAAAACCTTGACATCTACATTTAATGATTTCCATTTCCATTCCAGCAGTCTCATCCACTTAACATCCTCATTGTTTGGCTACTGCACCAGGATTCACATCTACATTTTATCAGTTTTTCATGGCTTTCCGTGGAATAACTCCACAGTCACACACATTTTTCTATCTTCATTATGCTAAGTGGACTTTACTCTTTCAGTAGCAGTCAAAACAAAGAAGCAGTTAAGTAATTTTTTGCGTTATCTCTTTCTGATTATATTTTCCCACTTTAAAACAGTTTACATTGGTCCAATTCACATACACGCATGAACTTAAAATAATCCAGTTAATGGACCTTTGCTGCAGTGAAGACTGGAACTCTCGCAGTACAGGCTTTTTGAGAAAAATACTTTCATGACATTCAGCTGAGTAGAATAGTCATAATTAAGTCAACTGTGCCAAAGCAACACATTATTATTTCATAGGAGATGTTTGTAATGGAGGATGAGTTATTGACTCAGCAGGCCTAACAGTCCTAAGAGAGCTTGACATGCATTTAGCCTGCACTACACATAGCCAAAAAAAAAGCCTCATTCTTCAGTCCTCACATTATCTATTTCCTAGAGAAGAGCATTCCATTTAACTGTGTAGTAAAGGTTGGACACAGATGAATATAATATGGGATCCATTTTAATGAGAGTATCATATCTATTTAACCTACAAAATTAAAAAGTCACATCATCTCTACAGCAGAGTAAATAATCCTTACATATTCCTTTTTTTTTTTCCTGAGACTGACAAAGTCACCACATGGGTCATAATGGAAACAGTATCTTCCACTTCTTTGTACCTCAGCAAATGACCTCCTTTCAAGATGAATTTTCCAGAAAGAAGGTAATTGAATTACTTGAGTGCTGATCCACTTCAAAGGATGTTCTTTATAGGAAGTATAATCAGATTCTGATGCTTTGATCAAGGGAATCTATGAACCTGCTTACTTGATCACAAACTCTATGTTTTGCCATGAAGAGATAACTAATCAATTACAGAAATACATCTGCTCTGAGTACCGTTATTGATGACTTGACAGAAGGAATGCATAATTTAAAGAGTGAAACCCTTGGGAAAGCTGGCAGTGGCTGTGGACCAAGGAATTCAAATGAGGCAGAGGGTGGCCAGCCTAGAGGTAAGTTGCTAATGATTAAATGGGAGTATCTGCTGTGAATTCATTAGAAATAGAAGATGACAATGAACCAAAGGGATTGTTGCTCAGTTCTGGTTAGAAATACGGTCTGTCAGCACAAATCTTGCCACCCTCCACAGGGCAAGCCTGGTCAGCTTCACAGCAAAACCTGGTTGTTTCAGCCATACTAGACTAAGAAACTGGCCCCTAGTAGTTTATCCAAGGGCAAAGTTCATTCACCCTGGATACCATGTACAAACCTGCGTTTCCAAGGCTTGTGTCACTTGTCATCAAAGGGCCACTATCTTCCAAACTTTTCTCAAACACCTACATGAAGTGGGTGCATTGGTCCTTCATGGCACCGGGGCTCAGGGCAATTAATTTTTGCAATTTCAGTGAGAAACAAACAAATGGATTTAAGAATATTAGAGAATTAACAGAAAATATTCTAGAAACTTGGCAGTAATGGAGGATATGGATAAGAAAATGAATTTTTGCTCTCTTTTACAATACACAGGAAGGTAAAGTGAATCAAAAAGGAAAGGCATAAAAGCAAATGAAAGAAAACACTCAACAGAAAAGTTATTAAATCTATGGAACTCACTGGAAAATGACAAATTTGAGTCAGACATGAGACTGAAAAAGAAATTAGATATTTAAAAGAACATCATTCTAAAATAAGTAATTATTAGAAAGTATTCAAGTCCTCACCAGACTGTTTATACACCTGTTAAAGAAAGGGTTACAGAGGCATTTTCTCAGTATGAACAGGTTATTCTGCAGGGACTCAGCCCTGCTCCATTAACATCAATGAGCTTTCCTATTGAGTTCAAAGAGTAGGATCATGTCACAAGATTATTTCTTGCAAAATCCTATAATGTCTCTGACACTAAATGTGATTGATGGCATATTTGATTTTGTGTGCCAATTTTTATACCCTGGTATGGACCACACTGCTGTTGAAATTGACCTCTGTTTATGTCTATATAACATCAATTGTTTGTAACATTTGCAAGACTCGTGCATGTCTTCTCTTCTCTTTATCACCACAAGACTTCACAGGCATATCATAAAGTGTCTAATAGATGTAGTTTCTTATAATGTGCCTTAACTCCTTCCAAAAACATGCTACATTGCTTAAGTCATAGACCTTGCAACTGAGAAATTAGAATTAGCCTGTATATTTAAAAGTGCAATATAACAGTTCACATGACTAACTGTACTAGACTACAGTCCCAATAAAACTGAACTGTAATAATTACATCCATGTGCTAAAGGCTCTCACTATTGTACTATGTGAACACCTCAGAGCATCGTTATAATTCAGGCATATAGGAGATCTGTGTCATTAACTAAATCTGGGTAATTAAGAACATGCTTGTTGAGCAGAGTGCTTTAATGGAGTTATGCCCCAACCTACAGGTACCCTCCTGCTGCTCGTGAGCAGTGTGATCCACAAAAAAAAGCATACATATTTTTAAGCACAAAAACCCCCACAATCACAACCTACAAGTGGTCTTTAAATTCTGAAATAGACTTGAGGCTAAAATAGGAAGGAATCTGAGAGGAAATTTTAGAGAGCTTAAGAGTACTAAAATAAAGCACTGCAAAGGAAGTCATCTTTGCAATTTTATCTACTCTAAATGATTCAAAGATCAAAATTTGTCTATTCAAAACTTCAATTCTTCCCCATATCCATTTAAAATGAAAGCAGCTTCTTTATTTTATTAAGCTCAGTTGAATTAGGTCAAACTTTAAGATGATATTTCATTATTTTGCCTTTGCTCAGTTCTTCAATGGCCAGTCATGAGCTGACTTTATCCATTGCAAGCAGGACCAAAGCTGACTGGGGAGAAATGAAGGAAGCCCTTAGAATATGATCTCCTCCCATTTTGGCCTTGAATTGTAAGCATTCACAGAAGACAGAAAAATAAAGTGGCTGAGGTCTGGAGAAAGATTTGCTGAATCACTCAGGTGAGTTCCTCAGCCAAATGTGAGACCCTCCTGCTGCGCAAGGCTGTAAATCTTTTGGGGAGGGGAGCCCTCACAAAGTGTGGTTACAGCAGCTCAAATTCAGTGGCAATATTAACCATCCACGGATTTCTAAACAATCCAGGAATGCATGTGCGCCTCTTATCCTTCTCACATTTTTAACTGTGTGAAGTCGCTTATTTTATTACCTTTTATTTCCAAGATGAAGGGATTCTATAATTCATGCACAGAATTATCAACATTTTTAAAAAGGAGGAAAAAAGCACAAGTCATTTGAATTCAGTTTTTATGCAGCATGCCAAAATAGGCTGAAGTTAAAAGTGAGAGCAGTGCAATGGATGAATTGTAAGGTTTGTTTTTATCTTTCTTATTGAACAGATCCCTGCAGTTTACTTTTTTGAGCATCTTACAGCATCTTTGGATCAGCCAACAAAGAAATTCCTTTTGGACACAGTATGTGGTCAAATGAAGATTCTGTTCAAAATGACATGAAATCAGAAATATTGGCTATATAACAGGTATTGTCTTTTTCTATACCTCTGTTCTTCATTGTCAGTAGTCACCATAACTGAAGAGGCACACTCACAAAGAAGTAAGAAATGTTCAAAGTGGGCAACAGATGCTTTATTAGAAGGCAAACCTTTCTCTTTTCTCTATTCATTTTATCCTAACACCAGCAGGTTTCCAAGGGGGAGAAAAAGCAGCTTTGAAGCTTTTTTTCTTCCTTCCAACTGCTGTATTTTTTTTAAAGGGTCCTAATTTCAAATGCTTTAGAGAACTCTAACTTAGTGTTCTTGTGCTACAAAACATTTAATGCTTTCATAGTAGGATCACTACGAGTTCTTCTTTATATTTGCCCTTTTTTCTGATTATTAATTGGACAGAGAAGTCCCAGTTATTGGTACTTGCAGAATCCTGCTCCTCTAGGACCCAAACAATGATCATCTTGGGTGGTAGGGAGCCACAGGGGACCTTTGACCTGAGTAGCCTGGGAACAGTTTCTGGATTTGTTCCAGTGTCCTACATGAAAACTGTTTTTACCTTCACATGTGTACAAAACTTGTCATGTTAACACCTTAAAAAGACTCACTACACACTAGTGCACACCCAGGCTAACCTCTTAATTGAAGTCAGTAGGAGTTTTGCTCAATCACTGGATACCAAACTGAACCCAAAGGAAACCAGCAGCTAGAACGAAGCCAGGGTAAACCAGCCTTGTGCACAAACCCATCTGTAGCCAGCTCCAGCATCCCAAAGGCCAGTGTCACATGCTCAGCAAAACAGCATCCCTGGAGCCCTATTTCACATACAACTTTCATCACACTATGTTGAAACTTGGAGTTGTTCACTGTAGTCATAACATGAAAAAAATAGCCGGACCAGCACATTCTTACATTCCGTGTTAATGAACAGCAATGAATAGGCTTAAATAAGGCTTAATGCCTATTTATGAGACTATGTGGGAGCTGTACTCTCTCCATGGAAGCACACTAACTGCCATTCAACACAGAAGTTTTGTTTATACCAGCAACACTATCAAAGTAACACTTGACTAACCAGGACCCAGGGACATGAAAAAAGATGAGATGTTAATAAAAGACTGCAGTCAGAAGGGAGAGTTACTAGACTATAATTTCGTGTAGCACATCCCATTTGATGTCACTCTAAAACTGCATTGTGAATGAACATTGTAATTAACCTCAAGTTTATATTCAGTTCAATTGCAGATCAGCAACTCAAACCTCAGATACTGTTATCCATCTGAACAGCTTAACATGTTCAAGGACATGGAAACCGGATGCTCTTGAAACATCTTGAAACAGAAGTAGATCACCTCTGGTTCTAAGGTTAGTGGACTCCTGCAGGGAGCCAGAAGCAATGAGAAACCAGTCTGAGAAACCAGTGAACTGCTTAACTTCCAAAGCTTCCAAAGGGATTCACGGATTCCAAAGTCTGGCTTCTGCCTTTTATTTTTTTAAACTAACCTCTACCTAAAAAGGTAATCATCTGTTCAAAACCTCTAGGGCACCTTTCTTCTTCATTCCTTCTTTTCTGATTTCAGAGAAGTGGACAAGGAAACCCCTGGTCATTTTTTTTTAATGTGTTCTAGGTAAGAGCACAGTTACCAAGGGCCAGCCTTTGCTACCTTAAATTTAACATTCCCTCACTTCCCAAAAACACAACTAGTCAGAAGTTTTAGCTACAAACTACAGTTCCAACTACCAACTTCTGTCTGCAGAAGAACTAGCTAGCAATGGTAACTTTCAGAAATTTGCCAAACGGTTAGGCATAGCAAGACTCTGGTTTCTAAAAAATAATCACCAGATAAACTTCTGGACTATTTGCACAGTTCTGAGTCTCCTAAATCAAAGCAGAGGGGGCACTGTAATACAGTACCTGTCCTACATCGAGTTGCTTTATCGCCCAAAAGCTGAATTTCTTTTCAGCAAAGAGGCTGTGAGAGTGACAACTGAAAAATTGCAACACAAGTTGTAGAAGTAATACTTTCTTATCACCATGATCATTATTACAGTTTTCCAATGATATATTCCAAATACTAAACTATCCACCTCAGAGGAGCAGAATTTCTGGTTTATTCTATTTCTTTTAATACTTGCGAGAAAAATGTCAGTGTTTATTGTTATTTATTCCTATTTTTTGTATTAAGCTTAGCACAAATATACCAATAATAATACAACAACAGCACAAGATTAAGCAGTTCCATGAAAGAGAAACAATTATGTATAGAATGGGAACACACATTTGATGATTGAGAAAAATTATGCATTGAAATGTATCTTTCCAAGGAAAACAAGTGAACTTACAAAATTAAAATCAGGAAAGCAGGAATACGTGAGGAAAACAATAATGAGGAGAAGGTCAAGAGAGATTGAGAGAGTACATCACCAAAGAATAAAGCTATTGTGTCAATGAACAGATTAAACTAACTTCCAACACTAGAGCTCATTCAGAATAGAAAAGCAAGAAGTAATAAATTAAGAAGGGTGGAAGTGACCCAAATGTGCAGAAATTGCAGACATTAGCCTATGAAATGGGTCATTGTGGCTCATATCTAAATATGTGAACACAATCCAAGGCTCTGCTAAACTCTGTTTGTATGGCCAGGGCTTGCTGAGGAGGGAGCACAAGGCAGTTGTCAGAGGAGGTGGCTCTTGTGGTCTCCAGTTCCTGTCTTCCTGAAAAATCAAGATTTCAGTGCTTTCTACTCCCTACATTTCTCCTGAAGCAAGATTTATTTAGAAAATGTTTTTATTAGAGCAGATTTTCATAACTGAGGAAAAAGAAAAAAAATTAGGCCTTTTTTACTCACCTGTCACCAGCAGATTCAGAAATTACATGTTCTTTATCACAGTAGCCAAAGCAAGCTCACCAAAATACAGTAGTAGCTGGTGTTGGGTCAGTGGTCAAGGCCAACACTACCCCAGAGAGCAACATGAACAAGACTTTTGGCAATGACGGATATATCAAGTGAGCGGGGAGGGAAGAAGAGAATATAATACATGGCAGTCATTATGCAATGCACTGAAACATGATGGAATTGCTGAACTGCTCTAATAGTTGAATAATTCCTCCTGCTGAAGAGGAAATAACATGGAATAAATTTTAGAAGGCAAGCCTTGAGTGACAACAAAGAAAAAAAAATGGTTGAGTTGCAAGATAAGTATGCAGCAAGCAAGAAAACTAATTTAGCTGGAATCTGAAAAACACCCAAATCCATTATGGTCAATAAATTAAATCCTAGATGTAGTAAATAGAATGGTTTGGTTTGTTTGGGATTTTTATTTAGTTTTTTTTTTGTTAAACCAACTTCAGAAAGGCCAGCATTTGCCTGGTCTATTATTATTTATTCACATAAAAGAAGCTACAAAATCTCTAATGCACGGAAGTGATAGGGACTCTATGTTAAAGCCCATACACAAGAATTCTGCTTCCTGAATGGCTATGCTTTAGTATTGAGAGACTTTCCAAAAGGCATGCACAGGGCAAGAATTTACTCAGACAATAGGACTGTTCACTTCAGAATTTGTCTTCCCCTAGAAGTCTTCCAGTTAAAGGATGCTTCTGTTCTCTTCTCTCAATGCATGGGCAAAAGCCACTCACATATATAGAAAGAGAAGGGACACAGACTACTACAGATACCATGACTGATGAAGTTCAGCCCCCAGGCAACTCCTTCATACTAGGAGATGCCCTCTTAGGACTGCCCAGGGTACTATACAACCTCTTACAGTTTTATCTGAAGGCTATGGTTTGGAAGCACCCAAGTAGTAAAGCATTAGTCCTGAAATGCTAAAACTTCCAGGGGAATAATATTTGAAGAAGGACAGAGGTATTTTCATCTGCTATCCACTGCTGAGAGCAAGCTTTTAGCTCAGTGCTGGGGTCTAAGATCCTGAGAGAGATAGGCCCTTGCACTTACATGATCATCACCTATATCAAACAACTCAAACAAAAAAGAACATCTCTCATGTAAATCTCTTCAGAAAATGAATAGAAAGACCTGAAAAGGTTAAAGGCTACAGCGTTTAGAGCTTTTGTTCATACCAAGGAAAAAAAAGGATACTGTGTTCAAAAGTTTTATTCTTAGGCCATTTTCAGCAATACCCTTTTAAAAAATCCTACTTTTATGCCAACACTTTATTCAGAAAGTTCACAAATAGTTTCTCTTTCTTTCCCTCTATATGTGTCTGTGTGTGTCTGAGAATAACAGTAAGAGTGTAAATCTTTCACTTGTGTTTTATGTACTCCCTTACAACAAATATCATCTGAAGAGTCAATGGGAGTCCACTTAAGGTCTGTTATGTTTCAGATTTAAACATCCCCTGACATTCCCTCTCAATTATACAGTCACTTCAAGTATTAGAATAATTGTTATAAGACACTCAGCACTGACAGCTCTATATGCTTAAACATGCAAACACACATCTGTGTGTGTATATATCACACTTGCATGCATGTCTGTATACACAAATGTAAGGATGTATAAATACCGGATCAAATAGTCCAGACATCTTTTCTATAACTGAAGCTGCATGCCTACTTACACAAGACCATATTTTATTTAGTTGTATCCTGAGTCTTCTTCAGTGAGTTGCTGCTCTGGGAATATATATTTCAACTGAGCCTTAAAAAAAAAAAACCTAACCCAGATACCTCAAGACGAATGAAAAATATACCTTCAAGAACACCCATGGAGAAGTTACTCATTTTCATGGATTCCCCTTTTTCTGATATTATTGGCATTTTAGAATCCTTGCTACTACCAGGCTCTTTGATCTCTACAATTTGGCACCACAAGATTTGCCCTCTGTATGCTGTGAGAACTTAAAAAGGATTGTTTAAGGAGGCAGCTTCTGTGTAATTGCACATTAACCATACTTAGAATGATTATGGCTTTCTTGACATCAGAATGATGGGCTATTAGCAGTATTTTAGGGTTTCTATGCTAGGAAAACTGCAACTCCTAGTTGAATCTAACAGCAATGATGAGGAAAAGTAGGTTCATTTCTGTATTGCTCAAATCATGACCAGTGTTTATGGGATTTATGTAAAGGTTAAATTCTTACTCCCATCCTTGCCTATGCTACACCTTCTTTTGTTACTGGACCAACATAGAATCTGAATCGTTCCTTTACTAAGGACTCAGTGACAGAAGCATGCCAGAAATGAGAACACAAATGTCATCCAGGAAATAGTAACAATCCCATCATTATGCTAAAACTTTCTGTATTAAAAACACCAACGAAGACAATATTTGTGACAACTAATGTGACTACTGGATTCTACTTAGAGACCTCTTCTGGATCAATAGCTCTCCAAGTTCCTACCACAAGACAGACCCAGCAGGCTATAACAGGAGTCCTGCCTACAATGTAGGGTGGCCATTTGAAGATAGAGCTCATCTAGTTTTCTCTTACTCTCTGATGAATGCTCACACTTTCCCCATTTTATTATCTCTTTCCTGACCTTTACAGAGGTCAGTCTTGCTTATTCTTTTCCTCTTTGCTTTTACTTAGGTCCTTCTACTACAGTTAAGATTTCACTAGAAAAGTAAAACTGGGAACAGAGCCTTTTTTTTTTTAACTTTCCTATAAATTTTGGTAATCAGAAAAACTGCCTGCGAAGTCCTAGTTCCAGAAACCCCACAATAACTTAGACTTTTAGGAATTATTTATATAGAATATAGCGATGCCTGAAAAACAAGACTGTTTAATGTACTTTCTCCAGAAGATCTTGAATGACACACCCACACAGATGACACAACATCTTGCCCTCATAGCATACAGCTACTGGTGTCAGTATTCTAAATGTTAGTTGGTCACTCTCCACGCACAACGGAAAAGAAAATCATCCAAGTTAGGCACAGCTTCACTGGGTTAACTACTACATATATAGACAATTTCAGTCTGCCATGTTTTCAAAATAAAAAAAACTGTTTCAATTCCTTTGTAGTACTCAAATATTATTCTTCTTAATCCAAACCTGGGTTTTCTCCAGTAATTCATTTCTATAACCATTGAATTGGAAGGAATCAGAACACGAAAAAAGATCAATATCAATTGACTGATGAGTTTTTTCCCCATTCTCTTCAATATAACTTAGAGAGAACTTTTGATCACTACCACATTTCTAAAGGGAATACCATTTCAATGTTAAGACTAATGAGACTAGTCTAATCTCATCCCTATAAACAAATCAGCTTAAGCCTAATGAAATCTTATTTTTGTAAATTAATGCACAAAGGAAACAGTTCAGGGTAAACAGACTTGTAGTATACATTGTTTAGAGACTATTGACTTTCGAATTAGCCTGCTTTTCAAACATTTCACGTCAAAAATATAGTCAAAATGCAAATGTAGCATAAACGGCTCTATAATAAATGCTCATTCAACATTTATTCTTTCTCAAATCATCTTTTAAAGCTCTTTCATGCTAATGTCTAGAAGATGTGACATTAGAAAAATTGCTTTGACATGCTAAGGGGATCCAAGATTAACAAAAAGAGAAAGAACAAGATAAAGCTTTCAAAAGACCTATTTCAGAGGAATTATTACTTCCTTTGAAAGTCTTCCAAGGTTGCAGTGCATTTAAGCTTGTTGGCATACATGTAAATGAAGGACTACAAAAGTATTCCACTAAATACAACTTGAATTAAACCTTCAGGCTAATGTTGAGGAACGAGGATAAAGGCCAGATCCTAGCCTGGCAACAACTCATTTAAAGTTCTTATTTGAGGACATGAGCAAGGAAGAATTATTATTTTTTTAAATCAATACAAGAAATGATAAATGTAATTCCCATATAAAATGTCTTGGACTGATGGACCTTTCTGATTGAGCAAATAGCATTCAAAAGGGGTTTCATGGCTCCTTTCATAATGTTTTGGGGCTTTTAAAACCAAGTTTAGTTTACAATTAATGGTGCTTGCAATGCATTCCAGAAAGCACCAAAGGCATGACATTTCAGGACCAACCAATGAAAAGCACCATCTTTATACATTTCCTTTTTTCTGAAGTATTGCCAAAGTATATGCCACTTGCACTGCTTAATCACCTGCAAAATCTCTCCAAATAGCACCTGCACTTCCTACAGCTACACAGTCATAACCTCACTTGCCAGTGTGAAATCTGAGTCTGGGGAGTTTTTTGAGGGGGCTCAGCATCTCCCTATTCACAAATGTAGATGCATTAGCAAGTAAATTTATTACTAGAGCAAGTCTTAGATGAACTTTCAAACAGTAAAATCAGAAATAGCAATATCCACGTACAAAGCTGAGCAGGCATGAAGTCAGTGTTTAAGTTTTCACCTAATTTAAGCTGCCAAGAGATGTCAGTGCACATATCTAAATGATAGGCCAAATTAAAAAAAAAAATCTGTCTCCAGTATTATAATTCAAACTTTGAAATATTGACAACTGAAAGTGTTATTGTAGCTTAAAAATAATTCTTCTCTACAAAATGATGTGTTCATATTGTCTTGCAGTCACCTTCAAACAGGCTCAGTCATATACAAGCAACAAAAAGAACCAAAAAATTCTGCCTCATTTTAGCCTTACACTTTTTAATTCCCCACAGAAACATCATGTGATATAATTAGGGAATTTTAGATGCAACTCTATAGATTCCTTTTTCTTCACTCTCTTTCTCTCAAGGGAAGGGAGGAAAGGTTCCTGAGATGAATGTAAGGCTGTCAGCATTTGCTTTGGTTGCACTCATATTCCACCTGAACACTGAACCATGAAAAAAATGAAGCTCTTTGATGCAGACTTCCATTCATCTGCCTGTAACATAAAATGTCTGGAGCAAAACATCTTCTAAGCAGCTCGTTTCCTATATGGGTAGTTCACCTGAGACTTTGCTGAGCAGGGAATTAAAAGAGATCATCTCCATAAAAATCTGCTTTGGATAGTAGCTTTGATGGGCCCAATAAATTTTGTAATAGAAATTTTTATTAAGAGGTGGTTTTCTTATTCCTGAGGTTTCATGCATAGTGATTAAATTATAAGGAAACACTTTAGAATACATCATAGTGCACTATTTGCTCACCCCACAGATGCAGAAACAACTTTTGCTGATATAATCATGCATTATTCCGGTATAAAGTGGCTGACTGATGTACAGCCTGGTGAGTGGACATGGCAGCAGTCCTGCAAAAGGGGACCAAATGCAGTGCAATTAAAACATTCAGTAATCCAGCAGCTGTATGCCAGTGGTTCCTATAAAGCTACTGCTGTTCAGGTATGAGCCCCCACAGAGTAAAAACTGTGCAGAAAAAGAAGTGGCCTCCTGTTTTCTCTATTATGTGATCTCTTCCCACACTGCATTCTCTTTGCTGCACTGGTATTCTAGAACTTCCCGAAAGAAAAGCAGTCCTTTTGTAGTTCCTTGATCTGGTCCTTATATTATCAAACTGACTCCACACATCTTTGGGAGAACTCCTGTTACCTGGCCAAGCAGTAACATCTGCATTAGAACCCATTACCTCTGGATTGTACACGGAGTTCAACTGGCTTTCAGTAAACTTCTTTTTGACTTTTTCCCTTACACTTTTCCAAAAAACCTCAGCATTGCATTAAATATTTCAGTCCAAGTTGAAAATACAAGGACAGAAGCTCAGCCTTACTATATCCAACTGGAGTTTGCAGCCAGATGCAAAGATATGTACAGCTCAAACAGAATTTATGAACTGTACATACTTAGATACGAGAAGTTATCAAAGTATAAATTCACTCTAGACACAACTTCCATTGCATAATTTCAATTCAGTACTTTTTTCTGCCACTACTATAAAAACCAGTAATGTGACAGGCATATTTTATATGCTACCAACACCCACAATTAACACCATTGTCACTGGTCACTCAGCTCCCAAATTCAGCACATTATGCTCCTGGGCTTAGCCCCTGTGCCACAACTCTCCTGCACTCTCGGGGTCCACGTGTTCCTAATTACATTTCCACATGCCAACACATTCTTGTGGCTATTATAGGTCATCAGAAGGCACTTTTTCCACACATGTAGCTGTGTTATTCGTTCCTAAATCAAACAGTCCAACAGAGATATGGTATGGTTCAGCTATCCTTTACATGCCACAGAGAAATGTCTTGGAAATCAGGACAGGGTGCTCAAATTTTAAGGATCACTACGTTAGCAGGAATACAATGCCCCTTAGACTGAAATAATACTTATCTCAAGGCAAATTAAATGAAAGCAAATGCAATTGCTTATTTACTAACATCAAAAATCAAAACCATTCAGTCACATCACCACTGAAAAACTAGAAAGGTACACCAAAGGAAAGAAAATCATGCTTGACTAAAAAAAGAATGGAATGTCTTTGCCCTCTCTGCATCCAGCTGACAAGTCACAGGTGCTCACCCATCCCCTCATGCACACTGGTCAACACTCATGCATAGAAAAGAATATCAGCTTAGGGAATGATGCTGGCTTTACATAGCTATTTTGGGGACTCCTAGATTTGGAGAGACTCCTTCAAATTTCAACATCATTCTTCTATTTTCCTGCAAATATGAATGTGCAGGAAACTATCTGTTCAGGAGGCTCTTGACCCTTTCTTTTAGGATTATCAACCACCTTCCTAACTCCTGTGCCAAAGACACAAGATAAGGATAATTAACCCACACAAGAATAAGACATTTTCCCATTAGGTAGAGCAACAAATATCTCAGTGTGAAACATTTCCATAGATTTACCTGAATATGTTTGAAAACTGACTACACTTCAATGAAGAAAAAAAAAATGGGTGACTAGTATGTAGTTCAATATTTGATATCATTTGGGATGAAATATAAGACAAGTTTTTCACATAATAATGGGCTTGAGATGATTGATCTCAGTTCAGCTTTGCAGGGAAACCATGACATCCTTTAAGAGGACAAATCATAAGCAAATAGAATTACTGCAGCAAGACCAGATATGCATGATATCCATATATGCAACACAGGGTCAAACCCACTATTTGGTACAGTTCCTGGAAAGACAAGTTCCATAACACAACTACACTAACACTCAGAATTAGAACAGTCTTTTCATGTGTCTTGCCATCTTATCATGAACATTATCCTAGAGCCCCATATAGCTGCACCAAGAACAGCAACTCCATAGGAGGAAGCCATATAACATTCCCAAGAATTAGTTCAGGCTGTGTAAGGCAAACTCTGAAACATCATTGGTTTACTACCCTTAGAAACAGTGAGTTACAAAGCAATACATCTTTTAATGCAGTTGTCCCCAGATCTCTTGCCAGCCTTAAAGAATATTAAGAATTTTGTCAGTGTTGCTTGACAGAAGTGAAAAACTCTCACAGTGTTTTTTTGGGGTTTTTTTTCAGTGTTGATGGTCAAGGTACACCAATGCAAGGACAATTGTGTTGCTAGAAAGGGCCACACTGAAGGCTATGCTGACAAGGAGTATTGCACCCAAACACACACAGAATCAAACTCATAACTTAGCAGATACATCTCCTCAACACTGTTATTCTGTCAGGATTGTACCATACATGCAATACATCTAATTGCAGAGTATAATAAAATGAAAATAAGTGTCATTGTTCTGCCTTTATTTTTTTGGTCAAGCTTTGTTTTAGGACTGTGGAAATCTGAGTATATACTGAACATACGCCTTTATCTCTGTTTCAGTTTAGTAAGACTTGGTATATTTATAAACCTTAAAGTTTAACAATTCTTTAACAAAGAATACCTGTGATTATCAAACATATTACGATACTGTGATCTGCAAGTGATTTGGCTGTAAAAAAGGAGAGTCTACTTTCAAGAGTACTAAAGTAGAAATATGCCATAAAAATGCTTGGGGAAAATCAATGTTTTGAACAGAAAGCAATTCAAATGTGAAAGAAAAAAAGGGCACACCCTACACTATAATTTAGAGAAGTTAGTCTTTTACTCTTCTAAATTCTGTTTCTCAGATACACAAACAAGATTCTGGAGGACCAACAGTCAGATACTGGGTACCAAAAACTCCATAATCATATCCTTATTTTTAAGACTGACACATACAGTGCTTTCATCTGTGGGTGCTACCTATTTTTCCTAATTAGCAGTTTGAAAGAGAATGCCAGAGTTTTTTAATGCAGAGGGAACGCTTTTTTCTCATCTCAGTCTGTTCTCAATGTCCTGTTGAGTAGCAGGAATCTTTGAAGTTGTTCTATGACTCTATCCCTTGAATCACAATCGTGTATAAATGCTGTTACTCATGCTTACATTTAGCTTCTATTTTCCCTGCTTCTTGAAGCAGGCAGTTATTTGTCCATTATAAAATATTCTACGTCCATCCCTCACAATAGTCACAGAAAAACTGAAACCTGAAAACTCCTTATTTAAAATCTAATTAGACTGCACATGGTATAAAACCTCCTTTTATCTATAAAGAAGCAACATCCATCTTAAGGACAGAATCAGCTAACTGAATGGCACCCTTCTGGCTCAGCAGTGTAAGTACAGTAGTCAGTGCACCACACCTCCTTCCACAGGACACCCAGCAAAACCAGTTCCCTGTCTCTCAATATCTATGCACAAACCTTCCGGTTCACCTGCCCCTCAACAGCCCAGGCTGGAAGGGACCTCAAAACATGACCTGCTTCAATGTTTATCTGAACAGTTGCAATGACTCTCTGGATAGACAGCATTTTTTTTAGACTTTCTTGCTGGTAGAAGCAAATATGGTTTAGACAAGGAAACAGTGACATTAATCAGAATCAGCAAAGTTCTTCTAAATGCAGAGCTTTCCCCTTCCATTAGCCAACATTCATCAGGCTTCAATGTGGCTGTTCTTTTAGAGCAGAAGTTGCAATGGCTGTTGAAAGACTGGAAGGAGTCATCTTTCCCAGCTGACACAAAACCAAGTGAACTCAGCTGTGTGTCTTGGTGGGCAAGTGCATCCATCACAAGAGCTGTGCAGGTAAACTCAGAAAGGATTTATTCTTTGTTAAAGCTTCACTAGAACAGGTTGGAGAACGTTTTATTCACCTTTCCTCTTACAGTCCAGAGGAGTAGTGGTAAAAACTCACCCTGCTGCCCTGTGTCCCAGAAGAATTTCCAGCCACACCCTCTGACTGGCAGGTATCAGAAGCTCAGTAATTACTTTCAGTGGCCCACCTAGTAACACTGCTTAAACAGACTTCCTGTGTCTCCGCATGTTATGTTTTCTGATAACTGGCACAGAACTCTCATTTTCTAGTAAAATTTTAAGTAAGGTTTTTGCCTACCTCAAATATTTTTCTGACTAAAACTTCTTCCTCAGGCAACTGTTATATTTTAGTCCTAACTAAAAATATGGTACAACCCTTAGGAATTGAAATCTGCTTTACTGTTTAAGGCTTGGAACTTAAAACTCTGCTGTGCACAACAGTTAAACTCTCCACAGTTTATACCCCTGGCTAGAACTTGTTTATACTATTTTGTGATGAAGACAAAATTAACCAGGCAGAAAAGCATAAACTACTCCAGCCATAGAGCAGGCAGAGTTATGCATTGGTATCCTGTTTGCCTGAAATTATCATTTTGCCTTTTTGCAAACCACACAGTACTATAAATCAACAAGCAACATAACATGCTGCCTCTGACCTTTCCTTACCAGAATAAGTTTTATTTTAAAGCATCATAGGAATCAGATTTAGATAATATGCATGTGAGGAAGAGCAAAACAAATACTGAAATTTACATTCTCTGTGACATATGTTTGGATTACTGTTCCTAACAGTTTTTAAAAGTAAAATAGGGTGGCACAAGCTCAGCAAGATGAAAACAGTGCAAAATCAGAGATCACTGATGTTTCCATTGCTAACAATGGAAATCAGTAACAAAATAAGCAAAATTGTTACTGTGCTTGTAAATCTTTAAAGTCCCAAGTTAAATTTCAGTGTCACAGTGAAATCTTGAGCATTTTGTAATTAGAGGTATTATAATTTAACAGCTGTTTTTGCACCCTGCAATGCCTGTTTCCACACACAACATTCTCTTAAAGAGAAAACTATCACATGTAGTATATAAGTCTTCCTGAAGAAGAGGAATTCCATTTGTTGAGAAACACTCAGACTTGTCACAAAGCACTACCATGTACCCTTCAGTCTTCTAAACAAACATTCTACCTTCATTCTGCACCACTTATAGTATAATTAAACAGCTCTTGTCTCTTGTCCAAACATCCACTGAAAGACTTCAAACAGCAAGAGGATAAGTTAACTCTATGAGAGTGACAAGGTGCAATAATAGTGGAACAAAATCTTCTTCCTTCCTCCTGACAACGTAAGAGTTCCTACAAAATGTGGTCCTTCTGCTCTTGCAGGACTAGATAATGACTAAGCTTCCAGCTTGATCAACCGTGTCTTGTAAGAATAAACAAAGATTTCCCCCCCACCATCCCACACTCTCCACCAATGTTCCTAGTGTACTGGGAAAGCAACTCTGGGCGAGTCTTTTTCACCCTGGGGTTCTGATGCTTAGTCCTCTGCTACCATTTTTGCACGAGAGTCAAGTCCCAAAATCTTGTTCCATAGATGCTCCTTAGATACTGGAACAAAAATTCCTATATTTGTAGATACATCTCTGCAAAGACAGAGAAGAAATGGTTTAGCTTGGCAGTTGTTCTGTTTTGCTCCAGCTGCACCATCTTGCTCACGCTCTCCACAGGGTCCACATGCTCGAAAAATAGCAAAATACTTCTGAGGGTTATCAGATGTGGGAGGGAATCTTACGAGTCTGTTAAGATGGACCATAGTTACCTTCAGGTACAAGGATGTGGTCTCTGAGCCAATCGTTGTTAGTTAAAGATTTATGGGTATTATTTTTTCTGCCCTAAAAGAAATTTTCTTAATTTGCAAAAGCTTGACACAAGCAAAATACCTTTAGAAATTCAGAGCATTCATCTGGAATACATTATCCAAACAACAGATTCTATAGCAATAGGTCAAGTCAAAATCTTATCAAGACAGAAAGTGATAGCAGAGAAATCAGGGATATTTCTTCATTATCCCTGAGAAAAAGTGATTTGCCATCATTTCTTAAATTTGTAGACACACTTATCCAAGTATGATTTCAAATCTATTCCTTGTAAAGCCACGTGGGCTGGGGGTACCTGGGGGTTACTTCTGTGCTCCATGTGCAGCTTTGTTATTTCTATGCAGCTCTATTTTTACAGGACACCAAAGGAAAAACCTACTCCACACTTGTACGATGCTTCAGAAAAGCCCACTGTGTCTTTCCTTTTTCAGGACAACAGTCATTATGGTCATTCGTTTTTTCACTTTAACATCAGTTGTGGGTGCATTCCATAAAATACTTCAACCATAACAAATTTGTGGTCCAGTTATGCCTTATTCATTTTGATCCTTCATCCATGTTGATAAGGATTTAATCATGGGAGTAATCCCCCTGGTTTGAGTGACCTCGATTAACTGGAGCCTAAATTTGGAAATAGCTGCACGTAGATCACTTTGGTTTACAGTAAAGCACCATAACTTGACTTATTCTCTAAATTTCCATTTGAATGGTGATTTCATTTCCAACATATTACTTTTTCCTAAATTTTTTTGTTGTGCCAGAGTAAAAGAAAGCCTTTAAACAGCAAAAAGATAGCAAGCAAAGGAAAAACCTGCCCATATCAGCCAATACACTGGACAGTTCCAAAATGTGTGAACATAACAGAGGAAGAGAAGCAACAGCACTTGAAGACTGAAAAATTTAATAACCTACAAGAAATTTGAGATAAGAGAAAAATAAACAAGAAAAACAATAATAGAAGGATATTGTATAACTCAGGAAAGATTTCTGAAGAGGTAAAGGTTGTGAGAGGATGTTTTTAGCTGTGCATGTTTTGTTGGCCATTACCAATTTTGAGAAAATAAACCATTAAGAAGATAGTTTAAAATTTCAGGCACTGTATGGTCAAATGCACCTTGCCTTTTGGAGGATCTGATGTACAAGGTTACCCATGATTTGAGGAACACTGGCAGTGATACTTTAGTAGGTACTCCATATGACATGCTAACCCAGGTCGGCATTTTCATTTCTGTAAACAGGATTGAATGAAAGCCAAATTACACAGAATGACAACAGAATCAAGTTAGTTAATGGAGTGCCAAAGCCAAAGATGTTTATGCAATTTTCTTATGTAAATGTTCATATATGAAAAGCATTAGCTAATGATAACTATGGAAGTGGTATTTCCATTCATTCTACAAGATTATTCTCAGTACTGCAAATAACAGCTAAGAAAGCTCATTTAGTACAAGCTATTCAAGAGCTGTACTTTTGAATCCTAAAACTCCAGCCATATGGCACTGCAAAAAGACAAAGTACTTTTCCTTAGAACATTATAGTAATGGACAGCTATTCACATATCAGTATGGAATTATGTTTATCTTATGTGTGAGCAATGTATGGAAAAATAACTCATTTCCATGAAAATAAGATAGTACTAAACATATCATATCTATATCAGCAGCCATTGATCCGAATCTCCTTCATTGTCATGTTAATTTAAGCCTCAAAACACAGTCCTCCTTTACAGTAATTCTGTGAAGCAAATGGAGAATCTTAGTCATGAAAAATGATGAAGTGATGATTATCTTTTTTACTCAAGAGAATAAGTTTAATAACTTCCCAGTCCTTGCCTTTTGTGAGCAAAAATAACAATCATCACCAACTATAAGTAAAATATCCTAATTTCCAACCATGCCTATAAGTAAAGGGATAAAATAATGAGAAAGCAAAGCAGACACTTCTGTGGTAAGAAGATAGAAGACAATCCGCAATCCCATAAAGTAGCACAGCTGATAAATGACTGTCATACTGTAGTCCTTTGAGTAATTTTCTTTGGGATGACAAAGTACTGCTGCTGAATTCACAAAAAAAAAGGTAGTTTGTCCACTGAATGCAGATATATCATTTAAAATGACAGTATAAGTTCAGCATAAAGGTCTGAGAATATTATTTGCAGTAGAGCTTTGTAGAGATTTGAATTTCCAGTTTGAGCAAATGAAGTGACTGCAAATAATAGCAGCTTTTCTAGTGTATAGCATATGCTTGGGTCTTTGAATTAATTGCTTTGCTTTTGTAAATGCTGGGGCACACTAAGCAGTACAAGCAAGAAAGCCAAATGCTGAGAAAGGGAGGAGGGAGACAGAAATTACTACCTAAAAATCACTCTTATACCATGCAGGAATAGACAGTGGGATGGACAGTTACATTCAAAGGCAATGAGAAAAGCAGATAAGGTAAGAAATGCACTGTATCATTTGGGAAAGGACTGTGGGGTGGCTGCACTGCAGAGTACGTAAGCAGCCATCTCCTTTGTCAGCAAGGCTGAGCTTACATAATTATTTAGCCTTCCCTTATTCACACTCCATATTCATTTCCTACCTAATATTGCTGAGAAAGAGAAGTAGACAAGAAGCTCAAGAACCCTAATAACATAAAGCCCTCAGCTGCTTGTTTAATTTCACTTGAGTTTTGTGGCAGTCACCATATGCACTTCGCCTAAATCAAATGCTCCTGCTGTGCACAGTGCCAGTACTTACAAGATCAAAGCCTTACAAGAGATGATGTGAGTTAGTAAACTTCTAAAATATTAAAATTGAAATGGGACACATTTTTAGCCATCTCAATTTCAGAAGTAAGCTTTCTGTGTACCATCTGCATCTACAACCCCCTACCCCATTCACGCATAGATATATTCAAGGTCCTCCATTACATTATGTTTTGTCGGTGCTGCTATGCCTAAAACCTGATGGTAAAACATAGACACTGCTCCAGGGATTATTGGTATCCATTCCATTATAAATAAAGGACTTCTTACACACTGCCAAGTGTATTTCAGGATGTATTTGCAGGATGTTCCACAATATCCATGACACTGGGAGTTTTCATTACTGGAGCTGAGCAAGCAGGCTCAGCCAACACACTGTTCCTGATTAACTTGAATTATTTTATGCTTTGTCATTAGTTTTGCTTTGCTGTATCATGCTATGGGATAATCTTATTTAAATATTTAATTAGTATGAATTGGACTCCATCATCCTCATAAGTCCCTTCCAGCTCAGGATATTCCATGACTCTACCTCCAAACGTCCCATAACAGTAAAGTGTCAACAGACAAGCAACAGCTCCTACAATTGTCAAACAGGCACACAAGGAATGGAGAGACCACTTCTGTCAGTGTTCTCCCAAAACACCAGTGGGGAAAGAGGCTTTTCTAATGTAGAGACATATATATTAAACAGCAAGTTAGTTGTGTTGTATGACTAGAAAAGTTTTTCATTTTACTCTTTTTTTTTTTAAAGTCTGTGAAAAATACCTGAGTTTTCTATTGGAAGACTTGAATAGACTTTGATTAAAGTGTGAAAATCAATTGTAGGCATGAAGAAACACCCTTCACAGGAAGGGGAAACTAGACATTTGGTCAGTAGCCTGGTTTAATAAACCAGCAGTAAAATAGTGGAACCAAAAGGAACTGACATAACTAATCTTTTAATCCTGTCTTCTTCTTCTATCCATTTTTGTACAGAATAAAGGGGGTCAACAATAAGCCATAAAAATGCATATGTTGCCCAGCAGGGTTTCTATTTTGGCCTGTCTTATGTGCTATGGTATTGAAATTTTCTCATCTTTCAATCTGAAGATGGTTGAACTGCTCTGTTTATTTCATACAAGCTGTAGCTCTCTCTAGTACAGTGCACTGTTGGTATATGAACAAAAGGAAAAGAAACTAAGAGTCCAAAATAAAGAAACAGGTGGAAACAAAGAATGCAGAAGCATCTCAAACACCAGTACACAAACACAAAACCCTGTGTATTAGGGCCTGTACCACAGATTGGCAAAGTTACCTGGATAAATCTAAACCACTTTTGAAGTCAGAGAAAAAAGCTTTGATGAGTTCATAACACTAAAAATTTAGGTCAATTAAGTCTGAGTATCATGCAGGATATTTTATAAATACTATCTAGAAATAATCTTGTCTACTTGGCTAAAAACTATACAATACAGTGTTAATAAAATTCAGGAGCCTGCTTCTCTTGCTGATTTTATCTCCAAATTATTACTAATATTATCGTCATTACACAATCACTGTACTAACTGAAGCTTATTTTTCATTAACTACTAAGTTTATCCTCTTTTTTGGTGAAGAGATTGCTCCATGGAATCATTTTGCTCAGCTGATTATCATTTGCTCTTGCTTGAATCCTGAAAACATTAGTTCCTATGAGCCAGTAGAACCATAAAAAGCAAACTAGTTACAGCAGTGACCTTATCTTCAGCTCTGCAAATAGTTCAGCAGGTGGTTCACATAACTAATATATAAAATTACTCAGCCTTTTCCAGAAGCATCTGCTACCATCTTCTAAAAAACAGTAATTCAATTTAACAGTGGCAGTTTGATATTTTGGATATAGTTGTAGAAGAAGCAAGCATCTCCTTTCAAACTGAAATCGATTACTTGCTTTTCCTCCATGTACATTTTTAAGTTTCTTGTATCAATACTTGCAGACTGATCTCTGCTAGTCTGTTAGGAATTCTGCTCTAAACATGCAGACCTTGGGGATGATCCTGTTCAGAACTGAGTTGGACCTGATGATCCTTGTGGGTCCCTTCCAACTCAGCATGTTCTGTGAGCCATTTCCCAAGAAAATTCTTTCCTTTGAAATCCTCATTTCCCCCTCTCTCCTTTTTCTACTGCAGTTGTCACAGAAGTAGCAGCAGATTTGTGTGACAATTTGATGTCTGAAATTACTCATGAAACTAGCAGTTTTCACCAGTAAAAGAGGAATTTGTTTTTAATACAGAAATATACTTGCTATTATAATATCTGGGTTCTGCTGCTGTTGTCAACAAAGAGGAAATAGTTTCACTCAACTTGAATGTGATTTCAGTCTGTTAAAAGAGGAGTCAGTTCTGGTCTGGAAGTACGAGTATAGGTGTATAAAAATGACACCTTTCTTAAAACAAAACAAACAAGCAAGCTGTCCTGCCACAGAGATTGCAAGGAATTCAGGAAGTCAAACTCCTTTAATTCCAAGAACTCATTTTAACCTCCAGAAATACGCTAAGAGGACTATTTCTTTCTGCATCACGAGAGCAACATTGTTACTAATTTTTCTCCCTGCAATGGTACCAAATATAATGAATTTACACAACTGCTTCTGCAAGCACAAGATGGTTGGACTTCAGTGATCCTTGTGAGTCCCTTCCAACTCAGGTTGTTCTATGATTCTATATAGAGGTGTAAGCAAAAGCAGATGATGAGGACATTATCAAACCTCTGCAGATGTCAGGAAGATTCCCAGGATCAACAGAAAGGCCTTTAACACTTATCTTCATACCATTGGGTGAGGTAAAATGGGATACATCAGCTTATGCTAGTGAAAGATTATGTCCACAGGAGAACAAGGATATTCAGCTCACAAGCAAGGACATTCTTCTCATATGGGAGTTTCCAGATACTTTTAGTAGCTATAGGTATGAGCAGTTGCCAGTATTTTATAACGATGCTTATCAGAATTTACTACTGCATTACCCCAGCACCTTTTTATTATGTTGTAGAAATGTAATAAAGAAATAAAGATTATTAATTTAGTTATTGTAATGTCCTAGATTGCTTCCCTAAACATCTGTGCCTTTTCAAAATCTACACAGAACATCACCACAAGCATGACACTGACAAAAAAATAAACTGAAAATAAAACAATTGGTTTAGATCCTCAGCTAACACAAGACAGCACAACACCACTCATTTAAAACAGACTACTATAAAGATAAAATAGTTTATACCAGCTATAGATCTGTGTAACTCTATATAGAGTGGCACAGCTCATGGGATATTTTATTGTTCTGCCAACATCTGTTTAGTTTCCATTTCAACTCCCCTTAGTAAACTGTTCTTCTGTTCATGAATTTATTCTCCACTCATGATCTGTGAAAGTCACCAATGATCTAGTCATTCCATCATCAGACACCTTAAAAGACACTTACACAGTGGGAGTTCGACATGTGATGCCTATTGACACTTATAAGAATCCCATCCTGATGCTACAGAGCATTTTTGAGCATCTCTAGAAGATTTAGCAGTGTCAGATTACACTGTGTTTGCAGCAACGTCTTAAATAAAGGATTATACTTGTACCACAGTTTAAAGAAAAATACATCCTAAATTCCTGGAGTTTACCCAGAAACCATGAACTAGACAATTCCCATTTTAAAACCATACATACTTATTAGCAATCAAGCCAATCTCATTTTGATCTGTGAATGCTACTTGGCAGAAGGAAACACCTTACAGGCACTTATAGGTAGAAGTGAAGTTAAAAGCCAGAAATCCATGGAAATGCCTATAATTATAGGTACAGTGTTCTTACTTCCTCTTTCAATATCTTCAAATATATAAACAATCAGCAAAAAAAGAGAATTCTTTGATACAGCAGAACAGAAGAAATGTATTCAGAAGAAGGAACAGGAAGGCAAGTCACTATAAGAACAGAAGAAACTATTTCAAAAGGATTGTAAAAAAATGCTCCAGTTTATGCTTTGAAATATGTTACAATTTTGGGAGACTCAGAAGACTACAATAACATGAGACTAAAATTATTCATAATTTAAAAGTTTTTCCTCAAATAAAACACTTCAAAAATTGTTAAAAAGTAACAATACATGATTTCAAAGTCTATATATGCCTTGACACATGCAAACTAAACTGAAATGCTTCAAGAATAAAATGTTAAAGACAGTTGTCCATGTACCAAAGTTTTATAAGAAAAAATTTATTAAAGCTTACACCTACTTCTAAGACTGTATATAACACTCTTATTAAATCAAATTTATGATGCTTGTGTGCTTATGTATATTTCTGTTTGTATGTATATCTGTATAGGCACACTTACAAATATATATGTAGAGTGAGTATTAAGAAGTCTGACATTAAAAAGCTGAAAAGTCTACCATTCTTACAGGTTTGTGTCTACAACCATAATTTCAACAGCTCCATAATACAAACACAATTTTTCTGTCCTTTTGTACCTCTCTCCCATCTGTGTCCCAGCCTCTCCCTCCTGCACTGTGATGCTTCCCTCCACTATCTGGCCTGGGCCAAACAGGTGACTTATTTAGCACACAAAAAGCCCAACCTCCCTTCCTGCTGCTGCCAGGGTTCAGGTGTTCAGATGCAGCCCCACCTCAGCACTCCCGAACTTCAACTGCCAACAAAGCGCAGATCCAAATAACACCAACTGGAAGGCTCTGCCTGGCTTTGCAAAAAGAGCAGGTTTCACCAAGGGCATCGACATTTGCCAGGGCTTAGTGACTGTCCACAGTGACAGTAAACAACACATCACTGACACAAAACACCAGCACTGTTCTTCCTGCCAAATTTTGCATACCTGAGTCAAATCCACTTTTTTTATGTCAGGATTATGATTTTTTCATTATGTGCAAACTTCTCTCTCTCTACCCTTATTTCCAAAATAGCACATCCACTTCCACTGAAAATTAAACTGGGAAAGGTCAAGCAAAAGTAGATGTCTTGAAGGGAAGTTTTCAAACCAAACTATTGAACTTTTGGGAAGTTATCAGCAAGAGGAAAGTACGTTCCAAAGGGAAATTTCAAGAAGCAAGTTTCACAATCAGTGCTACTACCACTTTGTAAAGAACCCACACATTTTCAAAATACTATTGCCAGTGTCACATGTAACATTAAAATATTGAAGATTTTGAAGGAGCAATTCTATGACAAATTTCATCCAAACTGCCAAACACTTAAGATACAAAATCCCAGTCCTATCTTTATAATCCATTGGGAATTGTCCTGTACAAATCCAAGATAAGGCTGCAGTGGGAGAGCTCAGTAGCCAGCTGGGAGACAGTACCCAAGGGTTCACCACAGAGGGACCTGCAGAACGAGCACTTCTGACACTCTTCTACCTCAAGCTACTTACAGATTGGTTTTCTACTGCAGTACTTATGCTACAAATAGAAATTAAGACAAATATAAAAGCCTTTGTGCTACCTGCACAACCTCTTGGAAGCACGTTTCACAGAACTCTCCTGAGAACAATAAAGATACCTTCAAAATTCACCCAAGATGGACTTAATCCCACTTCTTACTTAGGGGGTCAATACCACTCACACCTACAACTGGGCACAAATTTTGTTACTGGTGGTTAGCTGGCTGGGATACAAAATCCCCCATCTCCCAATTAAATAATGACTGCTTTTGAGTGTCACTATTTAAAGCTGAAAAACTTGGCAAAAACACACATGTTTTATAGGCTGCCAGGACTGGAATTTTAGTTGCCACATTGCTGCTCCAATCCATATTTTATTGTGCATATCTTATTTTTTTTTCCTGTGTAGTGTCATTAATCTGCTCCCTGGCTGTGCAGAATAATATCCCACAAGAGCAGGCTGCTTTTTGAATATTTTATTATCTTTCATTGTATTTCCAAACTAATATATATTTACAAATTCAACCTCCTACAGGCAGAACTATATTGTTTTCCCTCTATGTTTGAGAACCAAGGCATAGATATCGAATATAAATAGAAAAACCTATCTACACTCATTTGTGTTAAAAGAGAGAACCAATCATGCATCAAGCTGTGCAAGAAAAGAGGGGAGAAAAAAAGATTTGCATACTGTAGAAGACAGAGGGAGAGGGAGGCACACAAAGGGGTTATGCTCCTGTTGGAATACATCTTTCAGCTCTGCTGAAGGACAAGTCTCTTTTCAGCATGCTCCTCTCACATCTGAACAGATGATGTGCAAGGGGGAACACACTGAAAGGGCTTGGATGAGTACTTATACTTCACAGTCCTGATTCATTTCATCAAAGATTTTTCTGGGGTTGCCTTCTCTGACCCAGTGATAATTTCTTACCTTACCTTTACCTGTAGCATTTTAGCAGCAAAGAGAGAGAAAACACCTTCCCCTGCTCCCCTCTTCACCTCAATACTAGTAGGAAACATTAGCCCTAATACACTAAACCCCCAATTCTTCCTCCACAGCAGGCAAGTCCTGTGAGACAAAGATGGATCTTTTCTAGTTTCTGAACAAGGCAGAGCTGAGCTTGAAGTTGACCCTTTATAGAATACACTGGAATGTCCACTTGGTCTTCAGCACTTGATTTAGAAAGAGTAGAAAATTCTCTTACAAAGGGAAGACATTCTTGTTGACAAGGCATCATGTGTTGGACATGCCTTTACCATTCTCTCACAGATTCCCTTTGGCACTCAGGTCTCACTGTGCCTTCACTCCCTCTAAGAAAGACAACTCACCATATCTCACAGAGCTGTAAAGGTGAGGGACTGGGAGCTCTCTAGGAAGATAAGGAGGCAGCAGATTCACCACAGCCAAAGTTCATGCACTTCTGTCAGTCAAGTTATGCAGAAGTTGAAAAAGGTGGAGAGAAAATGTGGGAGTTTGCCCAACAAAAAAACCCCAAAACTCATTGTGTTGAAAGCCCTAAATTCAGTTTTTCTACACACAAATATGAATTTTGTCCTTAAATTTGAAAATTAAATTTGAAAACACTATAAATAAGAAATATGGAAATAATGTATTAGACCATGCACAGCATTTGCAAAGCCTTTTCCTTTTTAAAGAGTTTTTTTGGCATTCTTAGGTTTAAGCACAACAATGCATTAGAGTATCCCAAGACTGTAATCTAAACTATGGAACTGGAGAGTGCCAAAAATAGGTCATCTGATATTTAGAGAGACATATATGTCTCCGTATGTGGAACATATTGCAGATAGCAGATTTCCTGCTTTTTTGATCCATACAAGATTTGAAGCTGGTTTTAACCAGACATTTTCAATTATATTACAAGAAACAACCATTTGAATGCCGCTTTAAATATCACTCATTCTTCAGTATGAAAATGTGGGGATACATGATTAAAAAATACATGGTCAGAAATAGCAAAGCCAAAACCTACAGCATTTCACAGCAACTATGTGTATTTTATTCTTTACTTCAAAAAGAAAATATTTTGGGTATCTTTTTCCTTACCCAAATTAAATAATGTGACAGCTATGCAATACCCTATTTCTTCAATTACAAGCAATTGCTATAGGTGAAGAACACAAAAAATGAAATAGCACTCCTTTTTAAATGACTCACAGAACCAAAGGATTCAAAGGAGACAACTCACCTTTCATTTTGTATTCTTGGACAAGTGTACTGGTTTAGAGGTAAACCAGCAGGAGAAACGGACCCACCACAAGAGAGATTTTAAGTCAGAGTTACAATTTAATGAAAGATATTACCATAAATACACTGACACAAGAGAAAACTCACCAAAACCCCAACAGTATAACCCAGTGTCCCAGGGCACAAGCCCAGAGGGGTTTGTTAGCCCTGGTGCTGAGACTCACGTGGTTCCCCTGAGTCCTAAGCAAAAAGAAGTGAAGAACCTGTTGGTGTAGATGATGGCTGTGGTCTGGTCAGGAAATGATGGCCGTAGTCCGGTCGAGAGTGGTGGTTTCCTCCTGTCGAGGTCCTGCTGCTCCCCTGGATCCGATGAGGCGTGCCCAAGTCCTTCTGAGCCCCGTTTATATACCCTCAGGGAGCACTCAGTCCCTCCCCCAGGGCGGGGACTCACACAATGGGTGATTAACTCTATGAGTCATGGGGTATTGTTGAACCGGTGATGGCCCATTAGCACCCACGCCCCCTCAGGCCGGGTGTGGAGGTGCTAACGACTTCCTGGGCGGAAACTGCGAATGGTCCATTGTTCTTGGGGAATGAATAGAGGGTGTAGAATACACAGCTTTAATCACCCCCACATAGTGATAACTGGTCCCTCCTGCTAAACTAGGACAACAAGAAATCTAAATAAAAATAGTAAAAATAATGCCACATGTGTCTTTGAGAGTGTCATGACTGTAGACATTCTCTTTAAAACCTAAATTACTGCAGTCATCTTATGATGGACCAAACTTCTACTTCCTTTTCTACCAGATTTCTAGCCTGTGTTTGGAGAACATGGTTTAAGAGTATGAAACTTTTCAGGTGGAAAACAAGTTTGCCCCTTATATTTACTTAAAATGATCTTTAAATCTACCACTTTCTTGATATATCTAGAAAACACCACACCATGCACCTTCAGAAGCCATTAACCTTTTTGTTAAAATCAGGGGACCAATACATGGACTTGCCAAAGACCACCCATGAGCAGTGCAGGAGAACTAGGAACTGGTTCTCTGAATTTCAAAAATCTTAGCCATATGACTGTCAATTTTATAAGAATTAAGGCAGATTTTTTATGCCTCTTATGTGAATTAGGAAAGGTCAAGGAACAGTGTCTTTAATAACTGAAAATAATGTTGTGGTGTCTTGTGCTTCTGACCAGGAAAATGCCTATGCAGAAGTGATGCAGTGACATCTTTCCAGGTACAGGTGCAAAGAGAAGACCACATTCTGCTCAGTAATCAAAGAGCAGAGGGCCTCCTGGAAAGCAGCAGCATGAACATTGGAAAGGGTGTAGGACATGCAAGCACTGACATTTCTTGTTGCTTATAACCACTTCTTTTGGCTCTACCAGATGAAACTCAGGTAGAGTCATAAATGAAGTCCAAAAAGTAAATCAGTAAAGCAGCTCAGAAAGCAAAGGATATTGTCTGGATCAATGTACTTAGGTCAGCATTCGAGTGAAGTGTTTTGCTAAATTAATCAATAGATGCTTTATTTCTTTTTATTTTCAGATAAAGGAACTACTCCATGTCAATGTCAAGTTCCTCCAAAAGCATATGACTGAAAAAGCAGAATAACTATCTTGCTTTCATTTACTGTAAAAATACCAATTTCTAATAGAAGTACAAGATCTACTAGTCCAAGAAACAAGGGACTTGGGAACTAGAAGCAACCAATCTATTCACAACCTACCAACAGTATTTCCTTTTTTTAGTAAATTGGTCTTGACCAAGTTACTTTTTCTAACACATCCCCAGCACACATGGTAGTGTTATTTAATGAATAAAAACCACCTTTAATTCAAAATAGGATTTGACATGATAATAAATATACACTTTAGTTCAATAATGTTTTATTCCCTATATTCTAATGTAGTTAAATAGTTTAAACATATCTTTATTTAAACATTTAATTATATATGCAACATAGTAATTTAATCAACCATTCTTTACTTTGTGAAACAGACAAAACCATAAATATAACACATTATAATCAATTATTTTAATCAAGTTTTTCTGTTGCAGAATTAATATGCCGTTCTTACATTTCCATTTAAAGACATCGACCCACTCTTATGAGAAATGAAAAATGGGTACTTCGTAGGCAATATAAATCCTAAATTGAATTTTCTGTGCACTAGAACTTATGAGAAGGGTTTAATAGAGAGTATTATGCATAACACCAGCTCAGTGACACTGAATAAGAATTAAACAAGAACTGCTTTTCCAAAACACAAGAACCTAATTCTATGCATTCATGTTTTGTCCGCACAGGCTATTCTTGCTTTCTTGCTCATGTACTGAATACACACAGTATTTTAAATAGTCTGTCCCTCCAACACAAAATGAGTATGATTAATGACTAATTGCTCTTTCTTGTTTGCTATCCTTCACATGCTATGATATCAGAGTTCCACAAGGGCAACTGTAGTGGGCTGGCCAAAAAGCCTGGAGGGGAAAATTAAATCCCCTTCTTAAGCAGCAGACTAGCAGTCTCCTCCAACAAAGGCTTTCCTTCCCTTGGTGGTAATGTGATTCATTTTCCTATAAAGAAGAAGGCTGGTATTTCAATGCGTAAAGACAGCCATTACTGTGACATTTAACAAGCCTGAAACCTCTGGCTTTCTTGCTAACCTAGATCTGCCTTAAGGCTATCAGAGACAAAAGAGGCCTTCTCCTCCAGCAAGCATCAAAGACCTAATAAAAAGCCAAGAACGAGTAGGCAGTCAGCTTCTGTGTCAGAAATGCAAAATAAAAATATAATATATGCAAATTTGAGGCATGCAAAAAAATCATGGAACATTGCTTGTGTGTACAGTTGTACTCATAAAACCTGTAATGCACTTTTTGAATTATTCAGCAAGAGGAGGCTGAAAAGCAGCAAAGAAGCTTATTATGTTTGCTTTGCTTCATAGACTATTAGGTGGACAAAAAGAAAAAGGAATTTAGTTACGCTTGCTTATCTCCTAACCTTATAAACTTGGGATTAACAGATCAAAGGAGGATTTGGTTCAGTTGATAGAAAATGGAGCTCTTTTATAGCCATTTGGTCTCCCTGTCCCTTATGATCAAATGGGCTTAAGCAATTGATAAAATAAATGGGGGTTTGAATTCATGTGGTTTAGTATATATATTTAATATTTGCTGTATTGCATTGTACATTTGCATGCAAAATTAAGTAACAAGTAAAAGAAGATTAAACATTGCACCTTTTTTTATTCTGCCTATGCCCTTCTAGTGGAATTCAAAGTGCAAACACCAAGTACTGTACTGATGTAATTTGCTTCATGATTTTATGAGATAGGTGGGGTACCCCAAGTACCATATCTATAGTGTTTCTGATGCTTCATTCTCTGAAATTTAACCCACTTCTTGCCTCCACCTTGGAGTGCCACACAATGTTGGGATGTGCATGTGGAACCACCTGGTCTCAGCGGTTCAGGCACACTTGGCTCCATGCAGCACTGACATCAGGCAGCTGCCCACAGCTCACTACAGATGCGTGTTTTCTTCCCAAGATTTCAAATTACAATACATAAAAAAGTGACCTTAAGTGGTGAAGATGCTGCTGCTTTGTATTCATTCACCAACTTTGTTATTTTGCACTGGGCTGGAAATTGCTGTAGTCCTGGATGACTTAGAAACAGCTTCACCTTTGTACATATTCATTGTGAATTACAATTGAATTACACATGCCTTTGAAAGCTGAGGTGAACAAACCTAGTTATGAATTAGTAGAAGTTTTGTTTCACTTCATTTAAAAAAATTATCCCGTCCACATGTCAAATTGTTTTTCCACGTCAATTAGGCCACACAATTTCCAGTTAAAAAGAAGCACCCATAAGAAAAGGAATAACATACCTTGCATTGCTACTCTTTCTGTACTAATTACTCACATTGGAAATGCATGGCTTGACTGTAACTTCACGCCAAAGTTGTAGCTCTGTTTCTACCAATGGTTGTCTATAGGATAATTGAATGAAAACTGCACAAACTATCCTCCGGTGTGTTTAGTTAATGCAATATCTCATGGGACTTCCCAATTGCAAATTGAAGATCATTAATAATATTAAAATGGCTACAAATATGAAATACCAATGTCATCTTTATCCCTCAAGACTGCAGCATCCATTATAATTTTTGTTTTTCTATTGTATAATACTTTTGCTCGGAGACATTGCAGTCAAGCCAGAACCATTGAAAAACTAGTGGTGGAAGAACCCCAGAGATTTTACAAGATTAAATTTCTCCTGGCATAAAGTTTCTTTAAGAGAGATTTATCAAAGTAATTAAGAAACATATAGGAGAAAGGAGGCAGATGAAGATCTTTCCACAGTAGAAAATGTAAAGTATCAAGAACAGAAAAAGCCCAAATTCTGTGACTGACCTTCGTTTGGTTAGATATTCATAATTAAGAAAGCTCTTACCATAGCTGAGCTAGTGGCTGACTTAGACTGAGCTTTATGCAAGTAATGTTTAAATCAGTTACTGAGGGTAGAAGGGCTGCCTTGTTCTTACTGGGCCAGAGACTGACAAGAGAAATCAGAGTAGTGTAACATTACTGAGTTGACAGGTACAATTGATTACATTTCAGACACAGACTGGAATGAAAACCTTGCATATATGCAAATAAGGCATCCTTTTTCTTGCAGCTTAGTTCAACAGTTGCAAAATCAAGGGAAAAAACTATCAACTTTTGCAATACAAATCTCCAGACCTGGCAGATATAAAATGTGGGGATCTGAAGAAACTACATGAGATTTATTTTTCCTGTGAGGGATTTCAATTGGCACATATTTTTATATTAAACTTTTAACTTATACACTTGTTCACACAACATAATTTTGTACTGCATATTTGCCAGCACTATTTAGTTAAGATCTCAGAAGAAAAGAAGGGGGAAAAGGAAAAGTAGGAGGAAGAGGAAAGGAGGAGAGGGAAAAACAGAAGGAGAAAGCTTAGCAGCGCATAGAAAAAGGTAATACCTAATATGCAAGTTTGAGTACCAAAAAGCCAAGAATGTTCTTTCTAGCTGGAGAAGTATCTCAAATAAAGAGATAAAACGTTACCTCCTAAAACATACAATTTTTCAGAAACTGTATATTCCTTATCCATTTAGCCCTAACATTACAAAGAACAAATAAACAATACAAGTTGGCTACAGATTTTGTCATTTCATTCAAATGACAGAGTATCATTTGTTTTTCTTGGAAATATAACAAACGACAGCCAAGCAATACAACATTCTTTGGCTACAGTATAGATCTATGTACAATTTCACTAAACAAATTAAACAAACACTGGGGGGATAAAGCACTATGTTAGTGTATTACATCACAAAGATAAATGTTAACACTTCCAAACTTGTTTGGCTCAAGAAGACATTCCAAATGTATTGCAAAAATATCGGGTCTCAAAAATGATAAAGGGTCTCAAAAATTACTCTATAAATCCTTTGTGTTTGTGATCTAAGATGAAAAATAGAAATTGTGTTATTTTAGCAACCCTATTTGGTAACACCTACACATATCAAAGATCAGTAGAGGATTAGATTTCACTTTCTCAATGGTTTAATAGAAATACAGAGCATAAAGGTGCTGGTAGTTTTGGACACCTCATGGTGTCTCCAAACTCAAGAAGTTTTTATTTACCACAAGAACTTTTTCAAATTCTTTAATATACTATTATTTAATTCATGTTAAAAAGCAAGTAGTCTACAAGAAACAAATGCTGGACAAATGCTGAAGAAATGTAGACCTGTGACTTCCCAATCCCTTATCTGCCCCATCATTTCATGCTGCAGTTGCAACATTGCTGAAGCTGTGCTAGTCAAAATCACTAGTGAGGAAAGGCTAATGAAGAGAGGTACTATATGTTCCTAAAGTGATATAGGGTGTATCTGTCTCCATCATAGAGCCTGCTGCTTCACTTTGACTTTAAATACTGTGTAAGACCATTAGTTATACAGAAGGCTCAGGTAGAAAGCTTTGGGAGGTCTTATTATTTTAACCAAACCCCAGAGTCCCATGCGAGGTGAAGTCCTATTACTACTTGTGGTGTAGGGTCTTAAATTGAAAATATGCACACTTAGAAAGTGGCAATTTTTGCTGTTTCATAATTATAGTAATCCTGTAGCTACATTAAGAACTCCTAGTGTTAAGTTTCTCTTAAAATTCAAAAAGTCAGATTATGGTTTCTGCAAAGTGAACTCTATTTTCCTTTGGTGTTGGGCTCTGTATTTATATTGCACTGGGTTCTTTGCCAAGTGTATTTCCCTTTGCCATGTAAACCTCAAGGTAAGACCTCTGCTACAGGATAGATGCATCCCATGTTGTAGGCACTACCATTGCCATTTTACAGCCCAGGTACAGATTCAAAGGTGTTACATGAGGAATCCATAGGCAATCAGAAGTTGTGACTGAAGTAGAAACACCTCCCTATTCACAAAGGCACTCTTTTTCTCTGTGCAAGCAACACTAATTATTAGACTAAGCCATATTGTGCTTATATATAAAGTTCATCCAATAGACAGAATCTTACACAGTTACTCTTCAAAAATATTTTCTGCAGTAACACTAACTTGTTTGTCAATCCAGACATCATCCTTTTGCATACTGAAGCATGCAGTATCAACATAAGAGTCTAAAGCACTGTAAGAACTCTCAACTATACCTTGGTACTCTTTCAGCGATTATGCAACAACTAATCACTTCATAACGAACATGACAGAATTTTACTGCAATGAAAAAACAGCAAACCTGCAGTGAAAAAAGGAGGCGCATATACAGGATAAACTATATCCATTTTCTTAATATCTGGCTTTCCCTCTAAAGTTATTGCCAAGAGCAGACACACACCACGCATTTTATATTCTACAGTTAAAGTTCTTAGAAGTATTATTAGTTGCTTTCTTTGGCAATGCAACAAAATATACCTCCAACGTTCAGGTAACTGGATATGGTATTAACTGAAGCAATTTGCTGAACTCAGGCTTTCGTACTCAAAATACGTTACAGAACTCTACTGTATCACTAATAAATACTACAGCTAAAAGTCACCAGAGAAAGAAAGGGAGAGTCTACATGTGTGAGACTAAGTCTGGTTTTCTTTTTAAATTCTTCATGTGCAGAAAAATCATCATATTCCAGAATTTCAATGTGAAAAATTTTGGTTTAATTATGAAAAAACTGTTAATAGACCAAAGATTCACTTACACACTTCTCTGTGAACTCCTTCAGGAACGGCTGTGAATATCATTCCCCAGTGAATAGTTTCACTCATGTACAAAGTAAGACAGGAAACAATAACAAGGAGGAAGGAAAATTGACCAAGACCACTTTATTGCTCGTTACTAGAATGTAGTGTAAAAGGATTGCAAGACTAAGGGGATCTTGAGACTTAAGTTATTTGAATGTGTTCCCAAAATATTCCATGGCAAAAAGGACATTTGTGCAGGTGGAGCATGCTTGTTCTCTTCCTCTGTGGAATTCAATCATTGTTAGAGCCCCACCAGGTCTTCTTTCATAGATTAAATCTTGTTTTTCAGTTCCCTCACTGCAGACTGGAGAAGTACAGAGAAGCAGCCTGCCTCAGCAGCAGCATAGTCTGCATTTTCCCTCATTCTCTTTGAGCAAAAAGAGAGCTTTTCTTTAGATGTGTACTATTTTCTGAATTAATCATTCACCTGATTGACAAAGAAATCAAAATTATTGTTTTCTACCCTCCACAGAACAGTATCAAGGTAATAAGTAGTACAGGTACGAGGACAGCCCAACACCTCAACAGTCATTTCCTGATAAGGATAAGAAAAAGTTGTTAGCAGTATACAAGGAAGAGGTTACAGAATATGCTGGCACTAACAGAGGACTTCCTTCTGTAACAAGTGAGATGTTGGCAGCAATCTTGCCAGTGCTCTTAGTGCAGCAATGTTCAAATATATGTGAGAAAAACAAAATGATTCAGAGACACTGTTTTCAAGCATAGGATTGTCCTGCTGATGACTAATTTACCTGTAATAGCTCTGCCCATGACCAGATTCTATTCCTCCTACTGAGCCTCTATAATTTCGTTACAGTGATCTTAATCCACAGCAAGGACTAAACTCCTGGAGGGCTACAGCCTCACTGCTGAACCAACAAACACTAAATGAAAGGAATGGAGCTGCAGACCCATGCTGCTCTAGAAATACCATGACCAAAAGTTAATTTTCATCAATACTTTGCCAATCCAAAAGTTACCATGAAGTCTAGCTCCTAATTAGTTCTACTGATTATTTTCAATTTACTTGCAAGATAGAGGGAAGGCACAAAACCAAAAATTAGAGAAAATGCCAAGGCATTTTATCACACGCTTTGGAAAGAAGAGTTAGAATTTAAATTGATAAAGTAAAAGCCTAAAACAGGCAACCTAAAATTCAGCAGAGGTGGCATCAATATACACAAGGAGAACTACTAGATGAAAAATAGATACAACTTCAGACAGGAGAGAAACCTCCCAAGTAGCAGCTCATCACTTAATTACTTTAGCAGTAAATATTTTGTATTTCACCACCAAAGGACCTTTAATGGCTGCCGTTATCTTATCCAATCAGTCCTCCTCCATCATTAAGTCTCAGAACTTTACGATTATTTATTACCTTTAACCACTAGGGAAGGGATAGCAAAGGAATGTTATTCTTAATTGAATTGATAAAACCCACAGGTAATCAACTGAAGTCACTTCATGCCTGAAGTGGTGAAATAAACTGAGTAAAAGCCCAAAACAGTCACAAGTGAGAAGGGCAATTCTTTCAGCCCAGCTTTACAATCTGCTACCTACCAAGAAGGTGGTGAAGCAAACAGATATGGGGAAAAAAGAAAGTTACACAAAGACTGAATTCCTGAACTGAAGAGCATCCCAAAACCAGGTATTTAGGACTTCAGACAAATCTTTTGACAGAGATGAACAGCCATATGGAGTGCAAGAGGAAATAAGGAGTAATTTTATCCAAGAAAGAAATATTACAGGTTCTTAATTAAGTCTCAGAATGTTTATACCAGGATTCAGTGCTGATCCACAACTACTTTTCTTTTCTGAGCATTAGACCTGCTGTACACAAGAACTATGCACCTGGGAGTTCCAGAGGAAACATTCCATCTATTAAACATCCACTTCCAATAGGATGCGTATTTTAATATGACCAATTAGAAAAGCATCTAACTGCTGCCATTTACTGGATATTCTCTGCTTCTGAAGTTCAGCTACAGATCTAGGTTAGCAAAGCCACAAAGTATTCATTACTTGTGTTATTTACATTTTTTAAATCCTCGCTCACGCAATTAAGATGTTGATAGCATTATTACCAGCAAAAGGAAAGCTCCTCCATTACTGTTAGCATATTACAGATCTCAGGGGCGCTTTTACAGAAAACAAAGATTCTTTTGCTTAACAGTTGGCCATGAAAGATGCTTTTCCCAGGCAATTCTGGGACTCCAGAGACAATCTATGTTAAAAAGTCTAATGTTCAGTCAAGATTCAAGTAGACATTTTCTGTATGTGTGTTCAGAAGACAGACTGCAATATTGCTTAATTGTTTTTGCTTAAAGCAGATCCTGATGAATATATTTATGTAATACTGATTGATTTCATCTTTCAGAAAAAAACATTTTGATATAGAATTTTAATTTCAAGTTGCATACCTTCAACATGCACATTCTTTGAGTGTTTTTGCAGAAACAAAACCAAACAAAATAATCTTGAATGCAAGATTTACGCACTCTGTACATGTTTCTAGCCCCAAACTACCTATGCAGTGTTTAGATATTTGTAACAAAGTTTAACAGGATGTGTCTAATTCCTGTATCTCATGTACCTGAGATGATGTGAAACGGCTGATTCCATTAAAACAATGTAGGACTTCAGCGCTGCTGGGGCATAAACAGAGGTTCGCTACACAAACTTCTTTTACATCATTCCACCTTCAAATGTCTATGTAGTAGACTCAGTTAAGCCAGAAGATAGAAGAACAAAACAAACCTGTAACTAAAATTCTGGTATATCACAATATGCTAGAATCAAGGCTGAGAAGAAACTGAAAGCAAACCACACAAAGAAATACAGTGGTGAGTTTTTTGAAATCTATGTCTGAAAACTTTGGAGACCACCCACAAACTTGTGGGCTATTAAAAAAAATACCACTACAACTTATTTATAAAAATATTTCAAATCATCACATCTGGATAAACACACACACAAAAAAAAGTTATGACCATGGCAAATGAATTGATATTCTGAAATCTCCTGAATCCCTTGCCAATCAGGAAGCTCCGTTCTGCACTTTTAGTGGTCCTACTTTAATTACTGCAACTGGAAATGTGATTGTTTTCCAGTATATAGGATTAGAAAGTAAACTCTATTGCTGATTCTGAAGAACTGTCAAAGACACATAAAAAACCACTCAAAGCAAATAGTAAATTAGTCTGTGATTTATGCTCAACATACTAAAATGATCAAAGTCAGATACACATTCTGAAATGTGTAGGGAACCAGAAAATGTACCAGGCCTTGCTAATATATGGAATTATCAAAGACCTCCCAAATGACTGCAGTTAATTCAAGCCCCTTGTTCACAATTAGACTGTTATCATGAAATCTGCCATTCGGTTCCTTAGTATCACATCTATGCCAAGAAAGTAGCACACACTGGAAAAGAGTTAGATTACTAAACCCTTACATCTTTTTTCTCCCTTAAAAAAAAAGTCTTTTAAAAGAAATATATTTTCTTTCATGTGAACTTGATGCTGTCTAATTTAATTCTTGATGTTTCTTCCATTGTACGGCGAGGCGTCCTTTGAGGAAGGAAAAACAGCTTGTGTTTTGATAACAAACACAAAAAAAATAGTTGCATCTCTGCTTTCAAAGAGACAAGCTGTTTTTATTTCCTCTGAAGAAGCTCATTACAATATGATGGACAAAATGTCAGAAATAATTAAGTGTGAAAGGTGATTTTTTTTTCTTGAAAGGTATCAACTATTGAAAATACTGCTGCTTTACTGGGGGTCTCTTCAATCTTCCCTCCCTCCCTCCCCATGCAGTTCTTGGTCACTTGACGTGAATTTATTACAAAACAAATTAAAAGGAAAAAAATAAAGAAAGTAACATATCACATGAAAATAGCATTAATGCTTTTACTTAGTGAAAAGAAAGTTAAAAGAGCTTGCTGTTAGAACAGACTGGTGCAAGACAGTGTTCACATGCATACACACACAAAATCAAACTGCACCTCACAGGAGGAGCAGAGCTCTCTGTGCAGCTCGAAAGCCTTTGGACTGTTCTCATTTTGTATTGAGGAGGTCGTGCTTTCCCCCACCCCAGGGTCAGCATTGTAAACATCAGCCCATCAAGATAAGAAAGTTAAGGCAGATGATATTAATTACCTGTCCTTTCAAGTCATCCCTGTCTCACATCTGGTTTCCTCTTTGTAACATTCATGTAGGCCAATAAAAGCAGGGCAGTGGGGGGAGAACAGAAAACCACTTCAGCAGCTTTCTTCTTGCCTGGGCAGTTAATGGCACATGAGTGCATCATCTGCTGTATACACACACTCACTGTGACACACACACTCCCGGTACAGCAGGTAATCCTTAGTGCCAAACAACCAGCTGGTATCCTGCCAACCCAAATCTGTCTGGACATGGCGAGTTTAGCTCTAGCCAGACCAAAACACTAGCAGAAATTCACTCTTTTACTACCTTGCACATAAATTCATGGTAGCAATTGGACCTTTCCGCTATATTATATACGCATTTCCCAAAGCCTGGCATTGAGACTCTTAAACAGATCAAATATTGGTGCTTTAGTAATTCAACAGTCTTAATAGACCTCACTGTCTGAACATCTTCCCTTGCTTGGTTTTTATTTCATGATGTCTGTCACTCAGACCACACAGATGGTAACTTCTCTACCAGCAGCATCTGTCAGTTCTGGACCAGAAGAAAGAATGGCCTTTCTTTTTGTTCTCAAATCACAACATGTAAAAGATGATTGTTTAGCAAAACTGTGTAAGCTTATTTTCAGCTTTTTTTCCCAAGTGGTATCATAGTCATTTTTGCTGCTGTTTAAATGAAGCCTTTACCACATTAGTTTTGAACAGGAATTATGTCACTTCAAAATTTTCTTTTTGTTACTTCTTCTAAACATCACAGAGAATTAAGAATCCTAGGATAATCCACTTCTTTAAATTACTTTTTAATGGAAAGCATTTTAAAATTTCCCAAAGTTCATTAACTGTATCAACACTTCAAAAGTATATTCTTAAGTTCAGGCAAAAGAGCTCATTCACTCCACAGCTAGGCTCTCACTAATGCAGCCAAACTACATTAGTTTAAATTAATAATTTAGAATGAAAAGAACATAACTAATTTCCATTCTTAACCTATCCTGTCTATACATTTCTATTTTCTTTCAAAGTCTCAACTGCTACTCTATTTGTTTCCTGTTATTTTTGCAACCACAAAGCTCTTTTCATGTATGTTATATTTTCAAATCTAAGAGTCCATTAGCTATACCACACATTCCTGGAAATCCAATGCTGAAGAGTTGCATGTCTGTTCTAAAGGAACAATATATACACAAACTTTTATTTACTAATGAAAGGATAAGGAGTTCCTCTGAACTCTCCTTTCATTTTGCTGCCAAGGACAGATCAGAAAAATACTGCGGTGAGATCTATTTATTGATTAATGTAATTAGAGTTGTTATCTACACAGAACACTATATGATAGTAATTCTAAGTCAGATACAGAGATATGCAAACAATGTTAAAGTCAGTGTTGTTTCAATTCCATCATTTTTTGCATATCAATTTTCACACTATTTAATGACATACCCACAGTTATGCTTTCTCCACAAGAAAATTGCCTCGCGCAGTGGACAACACTATTTTTTCAAAACATGGTTTATAGTGTGGCTATATGTGTGACAACAAGCTTATTTCCTGTGTAATACCTGAACAAAGAAAACCCCCAATCTTTACATAACATTCCATGTTATTTGGATAATAATGGTGTCAGTCACACCTGCACCAACTAATTGATCCCAGCAACAAAAACAATCATTTCATCCCTGTTAGTGTGACACACTCCAATGCAACAGTAGAGTGTCTGAGGTTCTATGACACATGGGTTTGCAGGAGGCAGCCCATATGACCAACCACCAGCCACCCATTAGCAGCACATATATTGACAGTGTAATGCCATTAACCACAGAGCAGCTGGAGCAGATTTAACACTGTCTCAATCCAATAGGTTGTGGGGCCTGACCTGTCCCATTTAGAGACAGCACAGCTATCTCTGTGCACGAGGCAGTCAGTACAGCAGACATGCCCTTTGATCCATCTCAAATTTCTGAAGCAGCCTTTAGCAAAATAGTGCTGCTGCTCTTTTGCTGTTAGTAAACCTGGGACAATAATATTTATCTCCCCCTAGCATTTAAGAAAGTCATGCAGAAATTAACCAGTTGCAAAACATTTTGAACACAGAAGTATGTAAAAAAACAGATTTGGGCTATTACATAAAAAGCCCAACTGATCTAGGCTAGTTAAGGGACTGAAATATTCAGGCCACAGACCATGAATGTTCCAAGGATTCTGATTTAACACTGCGATAAATGTGAGTCACAACCAAATCAACCAGCAGCGTGACCGCAATGAATGTGTTCTTATCTCTCAGGATATAATGTGATAATTAAGCTAAGCGATCCTTATGAAACAACACTATAAAATACTAGCTAGTCAAGCTTAGCTTGTGCCTGGATTCAAAGGCACAGTACACAGCAAAAGCTAGATGTAAACACTCAGTTATATAGCTCATGAGGCAATAAGGTGTTACAGCAATGATACGTCACCCTTAGAAAAATACATGCAGTATTACTCCACCAGACAGATCCATACAGCCTACTGGTGCTCAGCCAGATAATCATAGTTACCTTTCTCTTTTCTGGTGGTATGCAAGAATTATGACTTAGAAGTCAATTCTCTAATCATAGAACAGTGTCACAAACTTCACACGCAAACTCATTACTTTTCAGTCAAAACTCTCCCAAAATAGCACCCTTACTAGACACGTCCTCTAAGAATTTTAAAGGCCTGACCACACAGTAGACCCAGTTTAAGCCCAGGGAAGTACAGTCCAAGTTCAGCTCCTTTGACTGTGCCACAACAGTCCAAGTTTCCTGTATGCTAGAAAAAACAATTACTGAACTATTTTCTGCCATGATGAGTGCATGAGATATATGGCTACAAGTATTCAAAGGAAAATTTAGATTTATCTATTGATTCAGTAGATGAGTTTAACAATTTTTGATTACAATTATCAGACCTTAAATCAATTAAATATTTTAAACTAAAATGTAGTGAAATCATGCAGGCATAACCAGTAGATGTTCCTCTACCATGGCAATGATTTTCAATTCATGGACCCTTTTTACCTTTCTCAACCATCACTTATATCCGTTTGAACAGTCTTCATGCACAAGTAGATGACACTTTCATTTTTAGATTGACTCAATCCTGGTTTTGAATTTGCCAATTTGATTTCAGCATATTTGTTGAGTAAGTACTTTGAAGATTATTATGAGGACTTATTAGATTAAACTCAAAATCAAGATCAGCACTTTTAGGTTTCAACAAATTTTTTAAAAAGCAACCAAGGCATTCAGTGGATGTCAAGTCCTACTTCCATGAAAGAATAAAAAGGCACTAATGTTAAAGCAATGGATTAACATTTAAGGAATGTTTCTCTCTAGGATACTGTTGACACACACTGGACTCCTTGTGTTTATAATGATAGATGCAGGTTAGCTCTTTATCTACAGCAAATCATCCAGTGAAAAATGGCTTTGCATCTGTACTATGCCTTTCAATGTCTAGCTAGCAAATGTCAGAACTATTTGATCTGTTTTTATAAAATGAACTTTCAAGACTCTTTGAAAGATAGTTTACACTTTGAAAAAGATTAAAAATTCTATGTTGATCTCAAATAATAGACAGAGAACATTCACATGCTTCAGGGAAAAAAGAGGGCCACTAGAGTATGAATATATAAAACCAAACAAGAAGCCTAATGTTTTCTGGGTACATTTTCCAGCACAAACTTAAGACAGACATGGGCAATGTAAACGTCCTTTAATATCTCTTGCTTAGCAATGCAAGAAGCTTGATAATGCATCAGATATATATATAACACTAAGAGCCACACACACAGATTGACAGAAATGTACAAGGAATTTAGAAAGAGATAGCATTATCAAATTGTTTAAGTGATTAAAGTTCCTAAGCACCATTTAAAAAGTAGGCCAGGCTTTCAACACAGCTTCAGAACTTGCATGTATAAACCTACTCTGAAAACACTTATTTCATGTTTATTCACCAAATAATGCAGTTCTGTCTTAGTCCACTACACCAAAATCTTTGGTGAAGGATGATTCTTAGATGAATTGCACCACAGTAGCTACCAGTGCACATCCATCTATACGGAACAGAACTGAGAGCAGCAGTAAGAGGGTGCCAGCAGTAGGAACTAGCACTAGTAACCAGCTTGAGTGAGTAAACACTTAACAAAAGAAGTAAAGTAGAAATTTCCTTTTATCTTTCAGGTGATTAGTGACTGCCTAGCTAAGGTGGCAAAGTACATGCAACTTTCAACCTTGCCAAATAATCCTATCTGCTCTGTAAGCAGAGGCACAGCTCCTCACTTCCCATTTCACTAACACCAGCAGCTTGTCTTGAGAAAAAACCTCAAGCTTAATAAGAAAAGGTAGAAATACACACAGGAGAGCCTGCAGCCACCTTTCTGTGGTTATTCTGCATCTACCTAAACAAATCACCTGGGCCTACATCACAAGGTGACTCCTGTAGGTAAGGACTTCAAACCACTACATCCAAAGCCAACACACGACACCTGACAGCTCCCTGATGTCAATTACTAGCTGCCATATCTATGCTGCTTAAGCATGTAAAAAAACTTAATGCTACTCTAAGTAAACATATTTTCAAAAAAGGTATTGAAAGGACACCAGACTAATGTTAGTACATTCATTGAAAAATAAGTTTAGGTGTCAGTTTCAAGCCATTATCATCCCAACAAAATTATATATGTCAGACTAATGAGCTATGTGAATTTATTCCATACTTGGTGCAAATAGCTAAATGTTTATTAATATATAGAGATAATACCAGATTTAGTCAACAGACATATTCCTATTGAAGAGCATACACAGAGACCTGAGGACTCTATACACTTCCTCTTGTTAACTGCCTCCAGAATAAATATTTGTTTTAACAGCTTGGAAATTCCTAGAACATTTCTCAATCCAGTAATTCCCAGAAAACACAATGGTTCCTGGAAAGCACTATAAAAACTTTCCAAATTCACAAAAAAATAAAAATCTCACCTCATATCAGAATTTTCATTGACTTTCAGGAATTCCTAAAAGGTATCGGAAAATGTCTAGAAAGACTTCATCCAGGAATTATCAGAAAGCTTTCAGATTTCTAGAACTAACTCAAAGTCCTAGAATACTTCTATATCCAGAAACTTCTGGGATGCACTGGGGAAATCCTATGACCTAGGAATTCTTATGCCTTGTCACAGAACACATCAAAAAGCTTGGAATACTCTTGCAAGTCTCCATATGGTAGAAGAATGCACCCCACAGGCACAAAACACAGAGAGCCAGTAGCCACTGCTTGGAATAGGACAACCAAAGGGCTCTCTGGTTAAGACTTGTGAGGCTTGATGAGCTTTCATTAGTTTGTGGAGCACAAATTAACTGTAAAATTCTTTGTTTTCTGTGAAAATCAAATTCTGGATGAATTTGTCTAACTGGAAGTATAGTAAGAAAAATCACTTTCATAACAAATCTTCTTGCTATTTTTGTCTCTGCAATGGAGTGATGTAATTCTATGACCTCAAGAAACTATACTTAAAAAAAAAACACAAAAGAATTAAAAACACAAAACAAACTAAACCAAAATGAAATAGAAGCCATTTATGTGCCTGTTGGAACATTATAAATTAACTTCACTGAATAAAATCCAGAAATTTCTATATGTTTTGAACACATACAGCAAACAGGAAAAAAAAAAGATATCTTCATCTTTGTAACTGGATACACCTCTTAAAGGCTTATTATTAAAATTGTCTTTGGAGAAGCATGCATTCTATGGATATTGATGAAATAACGTGGCTAAAGCACCAACATACAACACAAAAATTAATGTCTGGTTCCAAGCTTTATCCCACACGTTTGGTATGACAATGGGGAAAACACTGAATGCCTGTATTTCAACTTTCTTTTCAGAAGGGTATAAAGTACTGCACTGTCAGGATAGCACTGGACAGGTCATTCTTGAGTCCTGTCTCTTTTCCACCAGTTCTGTGGGCTGAGCCCAGCCTGATAGCTGGTAACACAGGACAAGGACTCTCACAGCCACAGTCAGCTATTGTTACCTCCTGTTTTAAGGTGCACTGACACTGTGATGTCAGCCATAGAAAATTCAGACAGAGAACACACATCGGGTGGAAAAAAATTATGTCTGACATAAACTGTAAGACCACATAGGTCTCGTTGCAATTGCAAACAAAAGCCATTTACCATTCCTACATATTCTTTATTAGGAAGGCCATTGAATTAAAAAGGAAAAGGAGCCATTATGCTATACAGTGCAAATGAAATCACTGATAAGAGAGTACAGGAATGCTAATGACTACTAATAATTAATATTTAGCATTTCTAAAGCCTTTTCGTCTGTAGACCTAAAAAGATTATCTTAAAATATGCAACTGTTACTCTCTCCATTTAATAGATAAAGAAGTCAAAGTGGCTCTCGAATTTATTTGTATTAAAAAAGGGCACACTGCTAGTTCCTATGGGCATGCCAAGTACAAGTCCTGTTCTTCCAGGTTCTGTACCAAAATCTTGTAATAAAATACCTACTTGCTCTAAACACCTTGCAACTGCAATAGGTAGGACAACCAAAGGATGGAGAAAGAGGTTTAACATGTAACTGGTATTGACCACACAGCCATTTTGGTAAGGTGCCTTTTTTTCTTGGCAGGATATGTGCAGTGGAAGGCAGGTTAATTGAAGGCTTGGCTAAAAGAAACATAGGCAAAAAGGCACACTGAAGGAAGTGACAGCTGGACTATACAGAGTTTAGAAGAACTACCAGGGAAAATGTGGAATGTTGGTAAGATTAACAGAGGAGTAAAGAAAGTTGCAAATTATAAAGCAGAAGAAGTTCACCAGAATGGACAACACTGCTGTTATTACATGAAACGAAGCACCCATATTCAATGCCTCCCAGCAGCTGAATTGATGCAACTCTTTTGCTGACTCCTCTGTGCAGATACTCTCTCAGACAATGATCAGCCTAGTGACTCCAACGGAGGACCGATCCAGTAATGATGATGGCTATCTCCACTCAGTGTGCCAGGGCAAACTCTGCTTTCAGCTAGGGAAACTAATTTGCTGGAGCAATTAGGAAGTGAATTAGACTAGACATAGAGAAATATTTCCGTGTCTTTGTTTATGCATTTTGTGTGCATGACTGCCCCCAAGTATGGGGGTCCTTTGATTCCCCAAACTAGTGGATGTTGCACCAACCTGAAAGCTTAAGAGGACCTACTCAGCTGGAAGAGGACAGTTTGATCAGGCAAAGCCTGTGTCTGAAGGGCTGTGGCAACAAACAAATGCCAGGAGTCAAAACGTGCAAAAGATCCAGGACATAAAGGAAAAATACTAAAAGTTACTATTCACGTTACAACAGTTTTTAAGACACCCCATACAACTAAGCACTTTACAAGTGAAGCAGTGTTGCCTCACAAAGCTTGTCATCTAAACAGCTATGAAAGGAGGGTAAGAAAGACAAATAGATGTACAGAGCAGGCCAGCAACTTGCTCATGTCATCTACCAAGCTGAAGGCCAAGAGACAGAAGTAAAACTTTCAAAGCACTGGCACATTAGTCAGACAACATGAAAAAAATGAAACTAGAGAAGTGTAAAAAGCTATTATTTCCTACTGACATAAACTTTAGGACATGTGAGCAATCCTGATGTATTTCCATCCACAGTAAGTCAACTTAAATTACAAATGCAAGTGAGAAAAAGTCAAAACACCACTAGAAATCCAAACTGACAGTGTTAGTCTCACACGTGTGAGACAATATAGGCCATCTGAATGCTACAGAAAGCATCAGTATTTTCATATAGTGTCACTGGTCTGCTAAAACAGAGATGCAACATACAGAACTACACCTACATATAACTCTTCGATATAAAACGTAAATCCTAAATCAGATCATGAGCTACCACTTCATGAAGGCACACCTCTTTTTCTGCCTTTTTTATACAAATGAAAAATAAAACATCCCACAACATTCCTTCCAGTAAGGTCAAAGGTAAAATTGCATATTCAGAAAACAGCAAATCTTATTTACAGGCCAAACAAAGAGGAGGATGACTTTCCGGTAAAGTTATCGAGGAATTTAAACTGAGCAGCTATCTGACACTGACTTCCAAAAAAAAAAAAACACATAGAAAATTAGATTCTCATGCTGATGGAGCAGAAAGAAATACATTTCGTTACCTTTGCACTCAAGGTCGTTGGAATCTGCAGAAACATTCTCTGACACTCTCACCCACAGGGAGGACCCACACAGCTCAACTCTTATCAAAATGGCAGGTCCTGGGGAGATAATTGGGGAACTCAACCCACCTGGGCTAACCCCGAGGATGGGGCAGGTTCATCCTGTTCTGTAATGACCTAATGGGAAACACCTATTTGTCAGGAGGTACCTCAGCATAGAGAGAAACACCCTGCAAACGAAAGGGGGGAGTTAGAGCCAGGCGGATTGAAATCAGAATTGTGGTACAGGGAGGGCAATGACTTGCTAAAGCCACTCCTAACTCTAAGTAGACCCATTATTAAAGGTATATGCATATGCAGAAATGAAGGTTCAGGTTTACCCAAAGGATAAGCTTCAGCTCAGTGGAGAATCTATTAAGAATCTCTGGTTTATGAATGTGCATTACACTGGAAATGGGAAAACATTCAAGCTTTGCAAGTTTCTATAACTATACAAAATCTTCTCCATTTTGGTGGTAAAGCTGAAAAATAAGCTATGCCTGGACTCTAATGTGGGCCTCTTCAGAGATCCATTATATTTCCACCATTCTACTTACCAGGCCAAATTTTCAAAGCAGTGTGTGGGAGGCACATACATAAATCCTGTTACTTCTTGACAGTGTTTCTGCACGTACCTTCCATGATCCCCTTTAGAAATTTAGCCTGCCATTTCCACTTGAGGAATGTGTGTCCTGTAGGTGTAGACATGACTGATGTAAAACATGACTTCCTATCTCTTCAATTACGCCAAGTAGTTTTTCATTTTGTTTTCTGTGTTTTTTAAACTGAGTATTGCAGCCAGTTCTACTTGTCAAGATACAAGACCTTCTACATTCCATTCTCAGTTTTCCAAGACTCTGTATGTAGAAGGGGGCTGGGACAGGAAATAGGATAATTTTTCAGTTCTTTTGTTCATACCAAAGTTATTGTATGATGATGTCTGCTTACTAACCAAAAAAAAATCAATTTCATATAATGTTTCATTTCTCTCAAAATAAATAGTTTTTCAAGCAAAAGGAGGCATTGGGAATTAAAAATGAGAGGAACTTCCTTCTCTGTCTCCATAATACCCATATAAAGAGATGGACAAAAATTGATCACAAACTTGGTGAAACAAAAATAGCAAGCCTAGCAAAGTCACATAACTGGATTAATTCAATTACTATGACATTGCAGGAATAGGCTCTCTGTTTTCAGTGAACTCCAACGAGAAGTTGTGGCAGGAATGATTCCTCATGTTATGCTTAGTAGAAGCTAAAACTTAACAGCTATTGTGATTTCATTTCAGATTTTTGTGTTGGGAATCCAGCAAAAGTAAAGTTTCAGCTGTGGAGTCCCTTTGCCCTTTTCTTTTCCTCTCTTCTAGCAAAAGCAATTTTAGCTGTCATAGTTACCCTAAGAGCTGCCTTAAGAGACACCCTGAAAAAGTCATAGATCATTGTATTATAACAGTATAGAAATATTCCAAAATACAAATAGAATGTAACGATGTCTTATTTGATAAAAGTTGTCATATCTTTGCTTAGACAAACAGCTGGGCAAACTGAATATTCAAAACACATCAAAGCTGAAAAAAAATTGAGTAGATATTTTTATTCCATTGCAAACTGAGGGTCTTCCAAAACTCTCCTCTTGTGCAAATATCTTTATTTTTACAAAATGTTGATCAAGAAAGATTTCCCATTTCTACATTGGAACTTCTGACAAAAATCTGTGTCCCATGATTCTTTATGGAGGATTATGTCAAGACTTTTTCCAGTCAGCTACACCATTTAGGGGAGAATCTGTCTCCTTCATTGGTGGAAGAAGAACTGAAGGTGTACCAGCATTCAAAGAGTATTTATGACCAGATTCCCGTCTGGTTCTCATAAAATTCAGATTTCAATCCATAATCAAGACATGATTAAGACAAAACAGAATCACAGCACAAGCAACATGCTTGCTCTGTGACTGACATGTACAGACAGCTCTGTGCATGACATGCAGAATATTAGAAACGATGTTTATAAGAACAGAGTCTAAAAATGAAATATAGCCAGAGCCTCAGATTTGAAAGCCAATAACAACAGAGATTTACCATGTTTGCATGTCTCAGTCAATCCAAAAATCCAAGCTGCAGCTATAAATAAACAATGACAACACACAACACTACTGTAGTTTTCTTTCTCCAGAAAATTGTTACACAGTAAAATCTCAGAACAATTTTGCTAAGAACTAAATTATCATTTTACTCATTTCAGAGATGTGTAAAGGCCTAGGCCAGGAACAATAATCAAAATGGGATGTTTGTAATCTGGTGCAACTTTCATCACAAGACTCTTTAAAATGAAGTACATCTCACCATACATCCTATCATGATCTCATAGGAAAACAGTGTACAAGCACTGAGTAGACAAATAATATGTGAAGATATTTTACAACTTGTTCATTTTATTGCTTTATCCTTAGAAGTAAACAATACACTTTAGGCAATAAATATAGTGCCATATGGATAGGGAGAGATAAAAGACTGTCAGGAATATTGCCAAGATTGGTGTTTCTCTACAGAGGATATAGTATCTGCAGCATTGCCAAAATAAAACAGGGACAAGTGAGGACAGAAAACCACCTGGATAGATTGCAAAACAAAGCAACAACAAAAAAAATCCACAGTGAGCTAAAATAAAAGAGAGAAGAGAATGCATCTAATAATCACAATCTCATAAATTCTCTACCATCAACTTTTATAGCTGTGATTTTTGAAAATTATTATTCAATATCCAAAACTGCCTTAAAAGTACAATTTGTCTTCAGGACATTCACCAGCTGTTCTACAACAGGGAAAGACCTCCCTCCCATCTATAATTACAATCACTGTTGAGTGGCTCCTGACACTGAGTAGCCACAAACTCAACAGATTTGCACTATTATGTCACATTTGGTTTGCCAAAAATACGTTACAAAAGTCAAAAAATGGATGCTTATAACTGAATTTTTGTAGTCCTCACTGAGATGCCAAAAAAAGTAACAAGAATCAAAATAGCAAAGTACCTAGATGTTCCCATTTTCATCAAAAAAACACTTGACCTTTAGGAGAAATACTTGCAGTGTTGTATCCTGCAGTTCATATTTGGGGGATGTTTCTGCCAGTATACAAGAGTTTCTGTCCATTTTATTATTTTTTTTTTATTTCATATTGACCCCATTTTGTATTATAAAGAAAGAAACTGCTCCATTCCACCTTGCTCTGCCCCAGCCCCTCCCAAAACTAACAACATAGGCTAGAGATTCCGGGATAAAGCAAAAGCTTAAATGCCACTTCATGGTCCAGAAAATATCTTTAACTATTTCTGATTAACTTATTATGGGTGAGGAATTAGACTCCACCATGCCTTTGTGCATGCCAGCATTTCCTATGCTTGCAGATTTCAAGATGCTTGGATCTTACAACATGGGTTGCTGAGGAAAAGGAAGAATCATTGCACCTCATAGGTAAAGCCAAAGACTACTGTGCCACATCTGCTTGTACAATTCATTTAGAGGGAAAATCACATCCCTTAGGTCACTAATCAAGACCTCTCCAAGGCATTAAAAGTCCCCTTGAAAGTGCTGAGCACTGTCAGTTTATAATCTGAAGCATTTGGCAACTTCCATCATCTGTGGTAAGGTTTCCTGCAATGCCAACTCAATTTACAAATGGTTATTACCATCAGAAACTATTGCTAGGACATCTCTGCCAGCAGGATGACACATGCATGTCCTCTGCATCTGCTTTAGTAAGTCAAGTTAGTTTTAACCACTGAGGAGGAGAATTTAGCTAAGTTTGCCGACTTTACCCTAAAACAGATGATGACCACACACATTCTGTTCCACCTGCAGGAATTCTAGGGCAGAAAACTCCAGCAGAGAGGCAGCTGGAGGGAAACCATGGGGAAGGATGGGGGGAGGGAAAAATGACAGGAACGTCTCCAATCTCTCCAGCTAGAAGAGAGCATCTGGCTATGCCTTTAGGTTTTCAGAAAAAAAACAATCTTTCAGTTGTTGCAGAATGCAACTTAGCATTTAATAGTTCACATGCTTATGAAAAAGAATAAGGGATAAATTATTATAAATCTTTCTTAATATAGCTTACAAAAGATAAACATAATTAAGCACTTATTAGTATTCTTTAGTCTCGTTGATTTAGTGTTGAACTTGGAAAATCCTACTTTACATAAAGAAAATAGGGGTCAGATTAATTAAATACACTGTTGTGGTCAGTTGCTGTATCATAAATATTTGGTTAATATTTTTGGATTTGTGAGGTTTTTTTATTTGGCTGTACAAATAAAAAGCCTTGCTTATAACTCTCTATGTAATATCAAAATATCTTTGTCTTAAGAATCTGCTGGAATTGAGCATTTGGGTTCTGAGCGTTTCCAGCATTATCAGGTTAGAACAGAACAAACAGACTAAAGTCTGACATCAGCACTCTTCCCAGCAGGATACACTACTTTTTTCATTAGAATCTTTGAGCTTGAGATCAGACAGAGGGAAAGATTAAAACAAATATGAATTTAATCAAGGGATTCTACTTTCCTGGTGTGGGAACAGGAACATGCTGACATAAATAGAGGACGAAGCACTAGGGCGTCTGAAACAAATCAAAGACAGCTTGCTTACCACTAACTGCTCAGATGATCCATATCATAACAACAAAAAGAAAAACAATTATTTATTCTTTTTGATGTTGCTGCTCAGAAGTAACTTCCTTTTTGAAGAGAGCAGGGTCAAAGCCAAGTTATTGTTTTTGCTTGAAACTTTGTCAGTGAGGGACTAAAAGTTATTAGGTATGACTTACTTTGGGGATTTATGTGGGAAACTTAGAGATGTTCATTTCTTGTGGGCAATAACTTGGGAAAAAAACTAACTGTAAAGTGAATTGAAATTTCATTGTTGTTATGGAAAATCAGACCTTTACAGGAAAAAAAACAAAAACAGATAATGCATTGAAGCCCCCTGAAATAGATGGTAGACAGCCAGTGCTCAGGCTGAGCTGATGGCCAAAATCAAGTCTAGATGCTACATAATGCTGAGGAGATCCTACAGTTAGAGATAAGTATGATTTGCATTTGAACATGAGTGGGTGCACAGAAAACTCTGAGATTTTCTCTAGTGCACTGCAGATTTAACAAATGGTCATCAAAGTCGCTTTTGATCTAATAGTCATTGCAACTAATAAAACCAATTAGAAGGATAAAGTCAAAAGGGATAGACAAAATAAAGCATTTGCAAAACGACAGATTTGGCAATTTGAAAGAGTGTTTTCTACTATTTAAAATTCATTAAGACTCTGTCCTCAACCTTATAAAAGACATGTTAAATTTGTATTCTGAAATAAACTGAGGAGTTTAAATTTGCACGTGCAAACATTAATGTTGATAACATGCTTTTTAAGTATACAAGATTACTGCCTCCATTTTACAGATGAAAACAGCAATGTTAATGTTCCAAGTGGAAAAAGAAACCATACAGTGCTCAGACCTCAGTGGGAGATACATTTATTTTACCTTATAGTTGCAAAATTATGTGGCACTGACATTCAAGAGAAACAAAACATGAACTCCAAGCAAGTGAACCACTAGTTCTTAGCACCTCACATGCCATCTAACTTGTCTCATTTTATTTGCAGCTCATGTCTGATATTTGGATCTCAACATAACTTCTGATAGCTGCAATACTCCAGCCCTCCTCCCACTCCCACATTTTAGAAGGGAACAGAGCAGGTGCAGAACTATTGTATGTTTACTTCATTGTAAAGGAAGATTTAAGTAATATTATATTGCATTTACTAAGCTGCAAATTCAATGGTAAGGGGATTTCACACCAAAATGGTAACTCAGCTTTCAGCTTGAATAAATGTGGAACCAAACCATGAACCCCACTGAGTACACTACCCCAAATTCAGTCAAGTTCAACCACAGATCCCAGCTTTTCTGTGTGGGCAATAGAGGACCTGCAGCCAAAATCTGACAAGAGCTATGATTACTGATGCAGTCAGAGAAGATGACATACTTTGAGAGTGAAAATGTTTCTGATTCTGCATAAGAATAAAAAGAAAATCTAAGTTCATTTCACAGGAGAAGCCAGAATCCATGCAACTCACAATACCTCATGGCAAACTCAAACCAGCATGCTCCATGGAAGTACACACTTAAACAAAACGCATCCTTGGGAGGGCAGAACCTCAAGTCTCTCCTCTTCCTAATAAGTTCACTAATCCTTATACAGCATTTCCCAACTAATTAATTCATGAACCTATAAATATTAAACGTGGCAATTTTACAACTCCAAAGCAAAACATCAAAACCAGTGTCTTAGAAAACATTAAAGATTTTTGTTTCAGATAAAAAGATTTGATAAACAAAGGAAGTACATAGCTGACAAGAATACTGTAGGGTCTTGGAGACAGCCCTGGTGAGACAAAGGAGTTGCTTCTGAAGCAAATTTCTAGACAAAGGTCCCATTAGCTTGGATTCCATGATGAGAAAGAGAGGCAATACCACAAAATACATTGAGAGAGAGAAAGATGAAAACAAAACCTGAACAAATTTTCTACAATCATAATAAATAGGGTCAACTAATACCTCATATATCAAACGAATAGGCTATCAACAGCATTTATAAGGAAAAAGACCTGTCTGAATAGCAACAAAACAAGCAAATAATAGTAACTGAAAACCTTTTATCAGCAATAGAAAAGATAGTTGACATTCATTCCATGTCCCTGTTTGTTACAGGCCAAGCCTAACTATATCCTATGTGCAATGTAGGCCTTCTTTTTTTGTCTGAAAGTTGGAAAGGCAGACACATCTATATCCACCTTTCCAGTAAAGAATCCCCTCTGTGTTTCCTGCACTTGATTCCTCTCTTTTCTTCAGCAGGAGGGATACTGTACTGGTGATGAGGGTGTGAGCCACAACCCAGAGCAGCTAAATCAGAAAACAACCTTGAGACACCTGATGGGGAAAATGAAAAAAAAAAAAAAATCAATATTCAACCCCAAGAAGCTACACAGCAGCAAAGCAGACCAATTTTTAAAAAGCAGAATTAAAAGAGAAAGTGAGGGACGAGAACCATGCTGATGCAGCTGATTTAATTCAATGTAGAAATACAGAGGTAAGCCAGATTCTTGTTTTTAAGGCAGCACTTTCTAAAAATCAGTCTCACTTTCGATGTCTAAAACACAGACTTCATGGATACATCAGCGGTCATTTTTGAAAAAGTTGGCCAACAACAAGGAAACTGCCATATAATCCAGATCATTAGACCAAATCTGGCTCTACTGAGAAAGAAACGATCCCCCCATTGTTCCACAGATGTGATTTAGGAGACTTATACACATTATTCAGTCAAACTGGTAAAATCTTTGACATATCTAATACCATTGAGGATACTACAGAATGCAGCAGATATCCAATGCCACTGAGAAGGTTATAGAATGCATCAGAGTCTGAAAATGTTTCTGAATTAACACCTACATTATATGAGGAAAATGTGGGTCCTTACTCAGCTAACTGACAGATCAACAGCTGGGCTCTGCAGATTCCATTTCACCTCCACAAAGCATGAGAGCAAATGAAAACACAAACAAGCCAACAACTAAATCACACAACCTGGTCAGTTTTCAGTGAAGCCAGTCATATAATGGGTAACTACAATACTAACAGTGCCTGGAACAAGATGCTGGGAAAGACTATAGTGGACATGTTTGACAAAAGCAGCACTTCTTTGCGTGTTATCCATAATGAGAGTTAATATCAGTGAACTCAGGAGTCACATATGAAGTATCTCTGTGTACTTTGGAACAGAGTGCACCAAAATACTTCAGAGGCAAGACTGCCTGGAGTTGGTGCACCCACATGGTACAACACAGCACTGTACAGGGATAACTACTCCAATTCCAAGAGCTGCTGAGCCAACACATCCCTCTGCTCAGTAAGGCAAATTTGCTCAGGCTCTGGGATTTCTGGCTTGTGCTCTATTGTACACCACAAACACTTCAGTAGATTGTCCACGCTTCACCTCATGGTTGATTATCATAACTTAGATTACACAGCCTCAAAATGCTGCTGTCACTGGTAATTCAGAGAAGTCAAATTCTGACATCTGTTCTTCAGCAGGAGTGCTTCTGAGCATAAACCAGCACTTCTGCAACAGCAAGATCAGATGTTCTCATTTAGAGAACACAGGGCCAAAAATCCTGGCAAAAATTCTCATGATGCCATTTTAATCTCCAGTGACTAATGAGACATAGGATCTTTACCATGCTCCTCATTTAAATTCCAGCACAGGGAACATACTAATTGCCATCATACCAGATAAGTACAGAATACAGGGTCCACAGCTTCTGCCTTTGAACTCTGAGCTAGGATAGTGCTCCCTGCAAGGACACTCATATCTCCATTATACATGAGCTCCAACAGCAAAGGGCATAGGAAGAGGTGAGAGAAATAAAGACTCATGGGATCCCTACCCCTCCATTTTAAAGAAGTACCTCACTGCAGGACAACCCTTGAACAAGGAACACAGCCCATGTTAGAGATCCCTAAGCTGGTCCCAAATTATGTGCTGTAACTTTATGGCGCTATCTGGTAAAAACATATCAACTTAGATTCCCAAAATAATAGAGCTGCCTTAGCAGGATCCTGCAGCCTGAATGCAAGGACTCTGTTAATGCATCTGTTCTTGGCACCAGGGATTCCTTCTGTAGCATAGGTAGCCATTTTAAAGGAAGAGTCACATGAATCCATAATGGGAAGTTTTATACTTGCTAAGGTAGAGGGCTCTGAATGAAGGGGAGGAAATGGTAACTGGAGGAGGCAAGGTGAAAACAGAGAGGTGCCTCCTGTGTCACTTCAGTACTGCTCTGTCAGCCTTCTTATTTGTTGCATGTGAAAAAGGTACTCATAGGAAAAAGGCCATCCTTACTTGAAATATAACTAGCCAGGTGTTCAGGGGAATCTCTCCCATTTGTTCAAAAGGGTTTCTGTGCAGTAGAATCTAAATACATTTTTTGTCAATTTATTTCAGGTAAGAAACTGTTTCTGTAACAATTATCCATTACTGCAACAGTATAAGCAATTAACATCTATTTGCCTGACTGTGAATAAAGCATTCTTTATGATTCTTTTGAAAAGTCACATGTGAAAAATTTGACTGCATTATTTTTCCTTTTACAATATC
>WBMV01006151.1:1422876-1443550 GCA_013396655.1 Campylorhamphus procurvoides
CAGAGTAATCATATAGGGACTCTTTAGTCTATTAAACTCCCAGCCTGCAGCAACCGAGTTCAGGGACCTTATGAACAAGGTATGGGTGTCTGTCTGTCTCTTTTTTACACTTCGTCATGAGTCACATGGTTAAAATACAGTTTATTTTTCCTGATTCTGTGAGAACAAACTTAGCTGTTGTTAGGTTTGAGCCATAAATGTGTCACCTGTGATCATATGGTCATACCAAAGCATGTGTCTCTCATCTGACAGGCCTGAAATAACATTTTCACAAGAACTGCACTGATCTGAAGCAAACGGCAGGCATGCACAGTAGAGAAGACAGCAGAATTGGACTGCCTTCTGCTAGACTTAATCTAATGGGCCTGATTGAAAACATTACTAAAGTCACCTGGCATCAACTATATGGAGGACTACAAAATGAGGTATAATCCATTTAATGGATACTTTGGCTGCTGCTCCTTGCTGGAGCCCTGTACATGACATCCTTCCCTCTGCTGCTACTGAAGATTAAAACTAACTTGAGTATACATATCTGGGCTCCAAAGGCACCACAATTTTGATGTGTTGATGTGGCTCAGTCTCACTTTCCTATGCAATGTAGGCATTCACGGGTATAAATGGTTCATTGCGAGTTACTGGGACTGGGACACGTGGGCACTTTACCAAGTTCCTGATCATACAACTGGTTTTCCAGCATTTTCCAGTTTCCTTAGACACTGTATATCACTTGAGTGAACCTGCCCTACTTCTTTGTTAAGGTAAGCAGAAACAGTAGTTGTATATAGTTGGAAGTTTGAAAACGAGCTAAATAGACCCTCTGTTAATGTCACCCCTGTAAAAGTCACTTCTAAGTCAAAATGTATGGAATTTCAGATAGCAGATAGTTATTTGGCATGTTAATACACCAGAATTTTCCAACTCTCAATTAATAAAGCTGATTCTGAAAATCTTTATACATGTTATTCTAACTTGTACTGCATACAATATATGTCACAAACAATAATGCAATTAAGTCTTACTTCTTTGTAATGGCACTTGGGGACTATTTGGATTAAATATAAATTTCCTAATCACCACTTCAGTGAAAAGATTTAGCCACTGTTTTGACATGGTAGAGCATATCACAAAGTATCTTGATCCTCACTTACTAGATTTACACAGCAATGTCTTGGGTAAGCAATCATGATACACAGGCATCTGTTATCTTTCTTATTCAGACAGCTCCAGAGGGAAATAATATTATACAGAGAGATTTTCAAAGGTAGAAAGGGAGTGAAGTATTCAGTTAATTCTGATTTTTAGTCAGATGTCTAACTGCCTTTGTAGCTTCCAAAATTCTCTCATACATATTTAGGTGGTACTGAGAGGAGCAGGGAGCTGGACTTGATCCCTTCCAACTTGAGATGGTCTATGACTCCATGATTTTATCCTCTTCTGAGAGAATGACCCATTCTGGCCAATATCAAAAAAGGTAACAGATACATCAGCAGGTCCAACAGTGTAATGACAGGGTCAGGACAGAGGTAAAAGAAATAAGGGGATGACTGGGAATTTGTCTTTAAAAGGAAAGAAATACAAGTTAACACAACAAAGATTTTAAAGTAACATGAATTGTAATCAGACATTGCTTTTTATGCTTTTCTTTAAACAAAAACCATTTGTTTCACCCAATGAAATGAAAGACAACATACCTAAATCTTCCAAAGGCCATATTATTTCCAGGATATTTTTCCATAATAGTGAACTGATTTATTCAAATTGATCACCTCTGACAGTGAGAAACTGAAACTTGAAACCAAAACCAATAACATTATTTCATGGAAGTAAACATGTCATTGTTTTTATTACCACTGCAACAACCACACATTAGGATTTCAACAATTAAGGAGCTTTAATTTTCTGTAGCTTTTGGTAACTGTTTCCACAAAACCTTGCACCCTTCAGACACATTTTTCATACCATCTCTGCAAACATGCCCAACATTGCTTTAAACTGGTTAGTTTGGAAGCAGATAATCTACCAGCACAAAGCATAGTACAAGTTAAGCATGAAAACATTTACCTAAACCTCAGCACGTTCCACAGCTTTCCTTAAGTTCTGTGAAGGAATTAACATCCCAGGCCAGTCAGTTTGGACATATCCACACTACACTAAAGTCTCTGCATATTAGTCACTATAAAAGCAATGACAAATGTATAATGTTACTCTATGTCTTATAGTATTTTTGTAGTTATTACAAAAGAGCTTTTAGCAGCACTCTAAAAATTGAAGGAGGAAAATTTCTAGATGCTTACAGGGCATAAATGCCTCCTAATCAGAAGGCAGCTCAGAAGAACTATAAAGGTTACATTAGATTTACTTAGCCCCTTTCTTTTATGAAATAACAAGCTTGGTTGATGAAGGTGGGAGGTACAGACATAAAGCACTTCAATTGCTGTAAGATCTTTGATGGATAACTGCTCTTAATTCCAATGGGTAATTGGAAAAAAAATCAGGCAGGCATATGTGAACTAAAAACTGAATCATTATTAAGATGAGACGAATCTGTGATCACTGATTTTCATGTTTTCAACAGTGACAGAGAAGAAAATATATAAATACTGATAAAGTTTGCAAGTAGCAATTGGTGGGGAACTGAATCAGTAAAAACTAGCCATTTATATCCAATAAAAGAACAAAAAGAAAGAAAGCCAAATCATAGATCTTGGGTATCTCCTTTTCCAAAGGATTAACTACTGACACACTTGTCTCTCTTCCTCCAGAGGACAGATATGTGTCCTTATTTTGAAGCAAGCAAATGAAAACTCCATAGAAAAGAACAGTTTGTAAAAGAGAAATACATGTGATTACATGTCTAATAGCACTGTGGAATTCTGTCTTTTGGGCTATTTCTTAAAAACAAAGAAACAAACATGATTCTACAAGTATAATTAGGAAAGTGGAAGGTTGAATACACTTTCTTTAAATGACAACAAAACAATTGAACCAACTTATTTTTCACATCTTCAGTGCAGAACAAAGAGGTGTAACAGTTTGCTGGGAGGTCACAGAACACCTGATATACTCATCTGCAAAGGACACTGTTGGGCAGAGTGATTACTACTATATACAGACCTAAAGGGTTCCCTGTTGTCAGGCAGATTGCTGTTGAGAATTTTAGGATGCTTCGAGTAGTTAATTAAAGAGAAGCACTGGGAGCATTGCGAGGCTATAAATTCCTCCCTCATAGCTTATGGGGCTCAGGGCTGGAACTTTCCATATGGCTGTTTTTAACTGGCATAAACTTGTTTTGACCTTAACCGGCATTTTAGACTAACATTACACAGGGAGAAGACAGAAAAGGAGGGGAGGAGCTATTAGTCAAAGTAGCTTGCTTTAAGATGTATATAATGGGAAAATCAGCACTCCTGATTTATCCACTGGTATGTTAAAAAATTCAAAGCAAGGCAACCACATTTTAAAATCTAACTGTTCTACAAGAACATAAATTAATACACATTTTACAATCAAACCAGCAAGCACTTGAAGAACAGGTTTGTTGTATCTGTAGGTATCAAATATCATAAAACATAAATTAACGAGTCTGTAGATTATTAAATGACAGTTGAGATGCCAGCTTTCCTTTTTTTATCATGGAAGATATTCCCAGGATCTGTGACATCTGTGGTGGCTAATCCCCCATAGAGAAACTGACATTAAAAGGAATTCACACTGTGGTAAAGCCATACACCATTACAATGTTAGCTATGGGTATCCAAAGCTCTCCTGGATTCTACGCTGCAGAGCAGAACATGAGTGAAAACTGACAAGGTTGGTTTCCACATTTGCATTGCAAACAATAGCTTTATAAACTGTGACTTTGAACTACTTCACTGTGGTGAAGATTTCCAACATCTTTCATAGGAAAAAGAAAAGATTGCTACACACCACTGTTCTCATCAGGTGTCCTGAATGCCTTGCATCTTTCAAGAAATATTTCTTTTCAACTGTTGCCCACATCATTTTCAGCATATGAATTAAATGTGATGGGTTTTAATTTGGTAAAAATGGGAAGATATCACTACAAAATATCACAATAATTTTTCAAAAAAAAAAAAAGTGTAGTTGACATGTTTATAGTTATTCACAGCAACTTTTCAGAGCAAAAGTTACTAACAACAAGGAATAAACAAGTCTCCTTCATGCATCACCTCAACCCAGGTAAAGAAGTATGGTTTTGCATCCATTCCAAAGTCATGCTCAGCCAGTCTTCCAATCCTAACCTCATTCCCATTCTTGCTTTCTCTCACAAAACCCTCCCATTTAGGTTCTTTCATTTTATTTCTGATAATCAGGATTGTGAGTTTTCATTTTCTGTCTTGTGCTTTTGGATTGCAAATCTTTTATGTCTGCAGTGCCTCATTCTGACCTTATCAGAGCCTTTCTGCATTCTAAGATTTCCTGTACAAACTAGCTCAAAGGGTGACTCTTCCTTTTCAATAGAAGATTCATGTCGTTCAGAGATTCCACCAACATTCTCCCAGAAGGGAAGAAACCCAGACCCCAACGGATCACTTCATAAAAAGACCACTGTTTTAAACTGCAACTTCATTTCTCATTTCTTCACATCAGCTGTGCACAGCCACCTGCTTGCAAGTAGCTGGGGCAGCAGTTGTAAACCAGCAACTAAACAGGACAGACAGCAGGAAGAAAACAGGGAAGTACCCAGAACAAATTGTGTCAGTGAAAACAGAACTGCCAAGGAACCCAACTGCATTTGCATCCAGAATTTGCCTCTGCTAGAAAGATTTGAAATAGGAAGCTATTTCTGCTCCACGACTTTTAGAAACAAAACTCCTAAAAGGGACATGACCTTTAAAGATCTCATACAAAGAACTGTAGGGCTCATGCTCATTTACAACCCAGGACTAAGTCTTTATAGTGGTATGGCAGTAACTCAACACATAAAAACCATCAAAAATACTTCATTTCTACAGCATTAATCATACTTTCCTCTAGCCATGAAACACAGCATTCTTTCATCCAAAACAGCATCCCCAAAGTAATACTACATATTTTAACTTTGCTGCTATGATGAGAATAGCAATTACTGACTATCCACATACTTTTCACTTATTTAGTCAAAATTACTCACTCTTTTTAAAGCTAGCATTTTATACTGGCTTATTTGATAGCATATACATAAATTAGACTTTTCTACAGCATAATATTTACTTTTCATCTAAGTTAAATCACCCATTATGTTTATCTGAATCGCAACACTCTCCTATCATTATATATTCATCTCTCACTAGACCTTCATTCTTTTCTTCACTACATTAAGTAATCTTTCAATGATTGCTTCACTGTGCACTGTATTATATCTAGGATAAAAGCATCATTAATTAGCACTGGAGACAGAGAGGAAATATCAAAAAAATCACAAAATAATTAAATAATTAAAATAAAGGTTCAAGTTACCTCAGAGGAATCACATCTAAAAAAAATGTTGACATATGTCATTCTAAAAGAATATAAACAATGTCAAAAAACCACTGACTCAATTTAGTTCTCCCAGAATTATCTAAGAAAGGAGACACCCAGTCACTAGATAAGTAAGCACTGTAACACCATCAGAGTTACAGCTCAGTCCTGGTCTACTTCAACAAGGTTCTGTCCCATCGCTCTGAACTTTTTAAGCTGTATAAACACAAAATGAATGCCCTCAGTGCTTCTCAGAAATACTGAATCTGTTGAGTGACAGTCACAGTGAACCAGTGACTTCTCAAAGAACCTAACTGCACATAAAGACAACAGCAACCCCATGCAGCACTACACATTCTACCTACTCTATGTGTTCCATTTATTTTTAACCCAGGCACATGACAGATCACACAGGTACAAATTTATGGACAAATAAAAGCACTTAACTTTTAAAAGTTTAGCTTTCTGATGGAAGCTGATGTAAATCACATTTTGAGTCACCGAAATACAATGAGGTAAAGGTACAGGAAAATAATCTGAGCCATAACATCACAAAAATATAAGTTGTTGCTCCATTCTGGTTTGCACTTACAAAGCAGGACATTTTGGGTAAGGACTATCTTTCTGTAGGTAGCTATACCTACCACAAGGAACTTACTGTTGACTTACAGAGCAACAAAGCAGCTACCAGGGCACACATCAGACAGACAACTTCTAATGTGTTATATTCTAATGTTAACCACAACAAAAAATTAGTCTAAGGCTATCAAAATCCATACAAAAATGATCTAAGAGTTGTCAAATGAGTGTGAAATCCAACAGGCTGCTAATACTGCTACAATAATCAAAAAGTATAGGAAATTGTGAATTCTAGATTATAGCAGCAATATTTTCTCTATGTGATCAGTATGGATCGATATCCACAAAGTAGATTCTCCCTACTGTTAAGCCAATTTCTATGAACTAAGACAATAAACTATGGAGCTTCAGTCCCATTTAGAAGCAGTAGTTCCTATATTATCAAATCTGAAACCATGTCAGATACCCTTGTATTTATATCCAAAGCTCAACATTTCTGGAGAACCAATGCTCACCTAAGTGCTGACCTAAATGCTGAAGAATGTGCTCAAATAAGATGAGTCAAAAAGCAGACAGCACAATCCTGACATTCCAAGCTGTACACAAAAGCCTCCTAGTCATTTTCCCAAGGTCCTTAGGTGCATGAAATAGGCCTGCATTCAAGCTCTTTGATGGCCTAATGGCTAAAATGTTATACTGAAGATCAGGCAGCTCTCTAGGAGGGGGTTTGACCTACTGGTGATCTCCTGACTTGTCTGCAGGCTGGCAGGTACAGTAGCCATGTGCCATTATGAGACTGGCTTCATGGCCATTTTTTTTCAGGTAACAGCAGAGGAGGGCAGCCAACCATTCCCATCTGGGTTTCTGCAGCCCTAAAGTTCTAGGAGTTGGGCCAGGGGGACTGAGGTTTTCCTTCATGTTTGAATGCTAAAATCAGCTGGAAGATTTTTGGCAGTCACATCCAACTATATAAAGACAACTTGAAGCAGCCAGAGGCAAAAAAAAATAGTAGATGGCTGGAAAGTCAAGGGCATGGGAAGAAAGGCATGGTAATACATCCCTGCAAGAAAGCAAGAGAGCAAGTGCACTTTCTGAAACAAAGGACTGGGAACTATAAGACAAGAAATTATTTGCTGTCATTTGATCCTGTTTTAGATAAGCAGGACTATAGGTATTGTCTGTGAATAAGGAACTGTTTTTACGTGTCTTTCTACATGAAAATCTCTTCTCTTACTAGAAACAATCTGTAAAACTCTAAACAAGTAAGAAAGCTCTTAGGCTATTAATAGCCTCCATTTATGAAGTACCAGTTGTCATCAAGAATATTCAGTGTACCAGTCACTCCCAGACAGATCCATCATAAAACATACAGCAAGTGGTTGTATGATTAGTAAAGGACAGTGAAACATAATTCTATATTTGACTAAAAATAAGTAGGGAAAAATACGTCCAAATTTGCTACGGACACCAGAAATTTCTCCATCTCTGTTTTAGAATATTCTCTTCTTAAGCACCCATGCAAAAGGCCAACAATCTACATGTTTTAAAGTATTTAGATAATTTACTTTAAAAGAGTAACATAATTCACATTGCACCTGCAGCAGATGTAGCACAGAATTCACACCAAGAGGTCACTTTAGCATTTTCCCTCAGGAAAACTCCTTTATCCAAAAGATAAAATACACTCATTCTAATAATTCAGATATTTTAGGGACTTCTCACTAGCAGTGGAACCAACCAGAGCTATCTTACCTACAAACACTGCCAAACCTTCCCTCTTGTGCCTTTACATTACACTGAGCCCTAAAAAATGGCCTTACAAAAATCCTTGTTTGGTGGACATCTTTATAGCATCTGCAATCTGCAATGTTTGGAGTGCCTGGAACTGTTCTTGTAAACTGCAGTGTTATATTGTATTTACAAAAATTGTGTGAGTCTTTTGTATTCTTGGGGAACCACATTCCCCTGGTTAAACAAACAAGATCCATCACTTCCAGTTACACTGACCAGCAGAATTCTACATAAGCAGTCTCCACTAACAAATATCCTTCCACACAAAAATATAATCAGTAGGACTAACCTGAGAAGGAAAGCTGATGTTATTCAAGAGTATTAACTAGAATCTGTGCTAAAATTAAAAAGGAACACAATGACCCAGAGGTTCAATATAGTTGCCAACATTTTTCCCTTTTGTGTGTCCTCTAGAGAAGGACTCAAAACTGAACCAGGAAACCACATAATAGCATGAACTGAAGTTTCTTTCATCTAAAATGACCCAAAATGCTCTCCTGGAAAAAAAAAATAGGGGTGAGGGGGGAAAAACTTCTCTTCCCACACTACTGCTAAATCTCTGGGTTAAAAAACCATGCAAATCTAATGCAATGAAAAAATATGATGAAAACGAAATTAATGTATTTTTGTACATTTGAGGATTTGGAAGAATCCCCCTTTCTTTTGAACATATAAAATGAAAAGATCCACAACACCCAGAAGGCTGTGAATAATTATTTTTACTAACAGGACTGCCAGAAATTTTTAAACACTTACTAAGCACAAGATTTCAAGATTAAAAAAAAAAAATTAACTTTTAAGTTTTTTTCCCCAGATTCCTTTCCTCAACAGACTCCACATAAAGAACTTATTTCAGTTTTCCCCTCTATTAAAAATAAATGACATTAATAAAACCAAAGAAGAGGCATTTCTATTCATCTAAATTCTGCAAGGAAGCATATTTATGCAGATGGATGTGGCAGTGAACAGTACAAATCATTCAGAAGTGTGGCTGCAGCGCCTCAGGTTTGGCCTTCCTTGTGAAGGAAACAATAAGCTCAATTCTGCTCTGTTAACTTCCTGATTGCATAGGTGCCACTCAACAGCATATTTTCACAGCTGATCCAAATGCATGTTCTTCTTATTTCTTGTGAACTTTAAGTATCTGAAGCTTTGCATCACTCAGTGGCAAATGAAGGCTATGGAAGAGAACTCAGAATTATTTATAATGAAAGCCAACAGAGAGCTCAAATGCTTCTGTTGTTTGCACTGAAGTAATCCTAAAGTAACTTGATTTCTAGGACAAAATTGAGTTTTGATTGAATTTTGGCTAAAATATTCCAGGACCTGTGCTAACAGTTAGCTGTAAAAGAGTAGAATAGTCTTTTTCCCCTTGTGGGCTAAGCTAAACTCTTCCAAAAAAAGGAAGCATTTAACTCTTTATGAACTATAGCATCCTGAGAGGAAACAATGGTCCTATTTTGTTCTTCTCTCTTGATGGTCAGCAAATATTTCTATCAACTTCTGATCTCTAGAACATGCAAAATCCCCCAATATCATGCCTGGCATGAGAATTTTTAACCTTTGTAAAACCTGATCTCAGTTCTCTTACGTGGTAGCAAAGATGGTGATATGACAAAAACCGAAGCTCATCCTGGTTGCGAAGTGCCTTGAATCTCATATTCACAGAACAATCTTTCTGGGTATAAGAAAAATAACAGAAAGCCTATGGTCAATGCATGCTATAGGCTGTTTCTAATACAACAAAGTTTACAATCTAATTACAGAGTCTTTCAGACTCTAACTAAAAAGGTTTATTTGGCTGTCTGTTGGCTAAAAGAAGTCCTCACATTACACCCTCACTCTTCAATTTAGCCAAATTAAGCTATGTGCTTTTCTCTTTGGTTATAAATGTAAAAGCCCCAGGTATCTAGCAGGTCTGTAGTGCAAGATAGATAGAACTTTTTCAGTGAAGGATTGCCAAGGAATTAACAAGAATAGCTCATGCAAATCCTTCACTATAAAATGAAATGTACTTGAAGTATGTTCAAGTCAATTCTTCAGCTGAGTAAAGCAGGTGAAAATACTAGCACTGTCATCTGGATTTCAATTCCAAATTTATTCTAGAAAAACAACCACTTTGGTTTTTTAATCAGTTTGTGAGGTGTATAAATAAGCATCCTTGATAGAATGATAAAGTTCTGATGACAGTCTGAAGTAGCCTGGGAAGTCTGTTAAATGTGTCACTGTGCTAAGGAAGTGCTGTACTTCTGTGAAATGCTTTAACACTACAGTCATACAGACAGGACCATGAGAGCCATAAGGTAAATAAATACTGCCTCCCTCTTCAGAAAGCTGTTTGCTTTGTGGTATCTTCATCCTTAATAAATGCTCAGACTCACTTTATGAGTTACACTTTTTTCACAAAATAAAGATTATTTTAATCACATCAGTGAAATACACCATGACACCTCCAGGCAGGTAGGAAGGTGTTCAGGCCCTGTTGAGTCAGGCATCAACAAGCAGCTGTAGAACATTTGCATGTTAGTTCATGCAGCCCAGAGCCATACATAATCTTTATATATCCAAAGACCAGGATAAACCAAGAAACAGTGATTTATTTATCTAGCAGTTTTTTCAGTATTATTTCTGTATTTGCCTAAGTGGGAAACCATAATAAAATCAGAAAACAATTTAAAATCAACTAGAATAATTCGACTTCACATCCTTCAGTTTTTAGCAGATATTATCATTTCACAGAACAGAATGTTACTTTTTGTTTATATTTATGTTATATGTCTTTCAAGATCATGTACTGAGCAACAATCTAAAATAAATTAATATACTCAGCAAGAGATGAAAGAAAACAAAAACAACAAAGAGGAAACATGATGTAGTACTAGTTATAAAATAAAGAGTTTGTGAGATCAAAAGAAGTAAAAATATCAGTGTAACTAAAGGCTTAGGTGAGACCTGGGGTCAGAGTACATACCTGTCCTTCAACAGTTTTTTCTCAACAGCCCCAACATATAATGTGCGCTTAAACCAACCAATTAGAGATGCTCTATCCTACCTTGGCTCCCAATCCATGCTAGGCCTCTGTGCCTTAGCTCTGACCATAACTCCTTATTCCACCTCTCCTTGGCAAAGCTGATTAAATATGGAGCTAATTAAATATTAAATATCTTAATGGACTTCTGCATAAACACTAAATTCATTTTTATTTTATAGTATATAAAAATACAAATTAAAACACCTAAGCAGTATGTAGAAAATACCATTACATATTCTAGTATACTGAAACCATTAAGAATTCCATGCAAGAAATCTCCAAAACTCCACAACAAAATTGCACATCCTCCTTTCTCCTCCAACCCCAGGAAAATAACAGCAAATATCACAGCCAACATTGCAGGTACAGTTCTATTTTTGAATTCTGATCCCTGACTCTTAAAGTTAGGCTTAACTGTTATCTTGAGCTGGGGGCAGAGGACCTGAATTAACTCTTATTAGTTTTGTCTGTGCACCTTCACTGTTTACCCCCAAAGCAGCCTGGCAATTTGTAGGTGACCATCAGGGGACAAGATAGAAAGCTGCTGCAATAGAAGCTTTTGTAAATCTTAGGTAGAGTGGCTCCTACTGTTACTACGGTGATACAGCAAATCAAAGTTGTGACTGCAACACAGACCAACAAAAAATTCTGCAGACACTATAGCTTAATAGTGCCCACATCACTTCTGTCTCCATTGCTGCTCAGTTGGATGTACCAGTATGGGAAAAAAACACAACTTCATTTTGGCACAGATCTTCATAGATACTCAATATCCCTTCAGCTTTTGTCACTTTTGTGTGCTCTCTCCAAGTGCAAAGTTACTGATATGTGTTCCTTTCTGGCCATGAGGTTGGCTTAGCAATCCACCTCTGGAAAATGTTTCAGTTTTCATTATATTGCCTACTGCTGTACTAGCATTATTCCCTTACCATGTTTTACATCACAAATTATGTCAGAATAATAATGAATCATATCAAAACACAGAATGACAGTGTTTGCCTGATGTGAACATGCCCTGAGAATATTAGACCTGCTAAAATGCACATCCATACATCTCTCATAATCTATATATGTCATTTATTATTCTTAAAAATATGTAAGTACATGTTATGGACAAAGTGTAGTTCAGCACAGAACTGGTCCATGCTGGACCTGCTAAGAAGTCCAACAAAAATTAGTTTTCACTTGTTGTGGAAATATGTCTTGCATCATTATTTAAGCGTTATGGAATTTTTTTCTACTTTGTCTTATCCTTCCTCATCAAGCTTTTCGTGATGTTTTTCTCACAGTTGTTAACAGAGCTTCACAATTTCCAATTATCTGTGAGGTTTTCTGCCCATTTCCTCCACGTACACATGCTTACCTACAGTTCTTCTTCCTAAGTGATTTCTTCTTAAAATCTTGCTGTTTTTCTCCATCTCTTCCCTGGATAAAGTAAGTTTGTGGAAAAAAACCCTCATTTTAAGCATATAACCTGTCAAGTTTCAGTCACTGGTATGTAAACATGTATTTCTACTCTCATGGCTGCTCAAATTAGTGGTAAATTGAGTCAGGTACAACTGAGATCCTAGAACTTCCCAACAACCACAATGACACTGATAAGAATTTGATGATCTTGCAGCCTACTGACAAAAACTCTAATTTAAATTCCAGTCTTAATTATTTTTGTTCCTTCACTTTTGTAAAAGCCAAACACATAAATGGAGGAAAGGAATACAAATGATACAGAAATATCTTAAACTGGTATTCATCAGTACTTCCCCAATATCCCCCAAACAATCTTCTCATTCACAGTGCTTTTGATGTTAACATCTTTAATCATTTTGCACATCTAGAATAGAATCTATGACATTTTGACTTCTGCATGTTGTTAAAAACAGCAACAAGACCAAAAAAAAGTGTTTTAGTAAGTATTATCATAAAAATTTAAACAAAAAGTAAGCAACCTGACTAGCAATCAAAACATTAAGTAAAACACTGTAAACTTTATCTTATTTTACCCTGCAATTCTGCTAAATAATGTTTGCTTATAGCAACAAAAATAAGTATTATAATGTGCTAGATAAGAACCTTTTAGGTTGAGTAAATGAACCTGGTGCTATTTTATCTTAAAAAAGGCAATCAGACTTGCAAAGAAATACTCATTACTAATTTGAAAACCATGTTATTCTATACTTGCATTTAATAAGGTAACAATTTACATTTATGCAGTACCTTTTATCCCAAAGCAATTTACAACTTACAGCCAGAGATTATCACTTCATCTCCAATGAAACTCAACTGTGAAGTGTTGCTCTGTACTATAAAGGACAAATTCTGGTAGGTAATAATAAAAATAAGGTTTCATTTGAATAACTGTGACTCTTATATTTATGCCTCCAATTAAATCAAAAATATTAAATTATTGTTCTGAAGTTGCATTGCCCTTTTTATCTACCATCCACTTGCAAAATGAGAAACAGGCTCTATGAAAAGCAGAAAAACATTAGCAACACTTCCTTATAGATTAGTTGAACAAAACATTTCCAGCAATATTGCTGCTCCAGCAAGGATTCTGAAAGGACCATCTAAGGTATGGTTAGAACTTCTTCCTGAACTGCTTCCTATGAACAACAGTATTTAGGAGCGGCTTGAGATCAGGAGCTACAATTAGAAATACCTCTAGCATTCAGATATTTCCATAAAGACAAGCTTGAAGAGAAAAAAAAAATAGCTACATGAAGCATTCAAAATGTAACAAGGTAGGCTTTATCCACTAGAATAATAATATTACCTTAAAACAAGTGTAAGTTGTATACTTCATTTTTCTCTGAATTTACTCTCTGGAATGCACATTTTCAACTTATAATCTGCCACAAGAAAGATGAAAAATTGCTCCTTGAAAAAAAAAGAAACAAAATAAAAATTGAAGGCAAGAAGCTGTATGACTCAAAACACTATGGGTTTAGGGCAAAAACACGGGCTAGCTTGTTATAAGGTTAAATAATCAGTTTTGGTTTTCCACAAACATTTGGTATGAGGATAACATTGGCTAAAATTCATGCTTTCCTACATAGAAAAAGAGGAGCATGTCAATGAAATGGACAGAAAATGTAAAACACTAATAAAAATAAAAACACCTTCTTGTCCAATCAGCTGCCATAAAGCATGGTGAAAAACAAAATATGAGCTTAAAACTTCAAATACTAGTGGACCATTCTATCCTCAGCATGCAAGACAAAGTCCTTCAGAGACACAATTGTTCAACATCAGGATATATCATCAGGACCTGACAGGACACCATGCATTTAAGTTGCCTAATGCAACTCTGCAAACTTTCATAATCTGTTAAGATAAGCAATTTTTAGAATTAGTAGTCTCCTTTGGAGACAAGAAGACTGCAGAAAGGAAAGAAGGGTTTACAAAACAACTCCATTCCAGTTCCAGGATCAGATTCTGATTCTTGCCCTGTTCTTGCCTACAGAGGGCTGTAATTCAGTTGATATTCTACCAGAGGGGGAACACGGAAAGTGCTGCAACACGAGGCAGCTCTCTAAGAACCTGCTGGCAACAGAACCAGGCAGATCACCGATCTGATTGGTTTCAATTCAGAGGATACACAAAAGTCCTATGAGAAGTGGCCATATTGTTGTTTTCATGTTTTAAATTCACAGAAAGAATAAGTAAAGCACTAATTGATCATCTACTGTGAAAAGATCTGTAGGAATACTTAAAGCAGCAATGTGAATACCCTGTCAGAATAAATCATAAAACATGCATTTCCATATATGTCTCAGAGTGAATACTTCATGCAGCCTGACAAGGCCATTTTGAATTGAGCACACCCAGTTCTTCTCGGACACTCATGCATAAACACTTGCTACAACAACATTAATGAGCAATGACATAAGGAATTTCGGTCTAACCAAGCAGATTCCATCTGAACAGTTACATGCGTAAATCCTTAAACTTCTTCCCCATCTCCCTTGAGCAAATGAGGGGTTTATTTCTTTAAAGGTGATAAAAAATTGATGGCAAAGTTGTCACTTAGTACATTTTTTTCAGCAAACCCTCTTAATAGAAGAGCAACATAACAAACAGAAGCATTATAAGGCTACAGTGGAGCTTTGTTCCTTCTCACAGATTGCATTCATCTCCCCTCTCATTCCACATCAGGCTGGTTACTCTCAAAGACTTTGGAAGAACTCAAATTGGTGCAGAACATGACACTCCCTGTTGGTGCTCACTGCACAAGTGCACGTGTGTTTCATGTGTATCTTTGTCAGGTGGAGGCATTTGCAGGAGAGCACATGGGACTCACTGGTGGTGCCCATTCCCCCTTGCCTTCTTGACATAGCTCGTGCACAGCTCGTGCAGCTCAAGCTATCTCCCAAAGCACTGCAATGCCACAGCTCCTCCCAAGCTCCTCAGTCATGTGGATAAAATACAAATACTTGGGAAGAAGCTGCCACACCTGTTGGGAATGTGAGGGACACCAAACTCCAGCAGACAAAAACCAAAGCTCTTACTGAAGTCACACATGCCAGGGGGACCCGCAGAGCCCATGTGGCCCCCTCCATTTTTAAATTATAGATTTTTCACAGAGAACTGTTATCAGGATTTCTGAACCAACTAACAGACCATTAACAGCTTGAATATTAATGCCTTCAGTAAGAGCTAAGCTAAATACAGAATTTATCCTACAAAATCTACTTGACTACCTGCTTGAAAGTAAAGGTCTTTAAAAGGTAACTGTTCATGGTAATGTCTTGTATTGTGCTTAATCAGATAATAAGCCAAAAAAAATGGCCTATTATGCACATTTCCATCTACTTGAACGTGACAGGTTGTTTTTCCTTTGCATCTTACACCACCAAGTGGTCTAATGCTCTTATCATTTCTGTTCACCATGCCTCTAGAGACACCACTACACAAAGCGAAATTTAACTAAAAAACTGAATTGCTACCTAAACTAAAAAAACTAACAGGAGCATCATCTGAGAGATTCAGCTAGACACTTGTATTAACCTTCCTCCTATTGTAGTTTACAAATGCAAATTTATACAACTACAGATTGTATTATCTTTTTTCCTCTTACATTAACTTCAAACTTACTAGGAAAAGCTTTCTCTCCACCTTTATTTATGTAATACACATCTAACGAAGCACTGTAATGTGTCTGCTATGAATGCTGGCATTTCCAGATGCTTCATTAAATTTAAAATATTTAAAAAGTAATTAAAATACATATTAATTTAATACAATTAAAATACATACTTGGGGAAAAAATGGTTTAGAACTTCAGTTAAAGCCTGGACAAGTATGTGAATCAAGGAAGTTCAAAACATGCCTGTAATATCTTAATCAAAGAAGTAAAGCTTGGATGAATCTGAAATGAGCAGGACTACTCATATGAGCAAGGGCAATGGGATCAGGCTTAGAATATAATCTGGTTACATCTCAAAAAAACCTATTAAATTGGACCCATCAGTTAAAACTGGAGTTCAAACTCTCCACTCTCATTTTCAATGCCTGGTCTTATGCTGCTACCGGATGGCAAGGCTTTATCCGGAAAGCTGCTCCATATTTTCACACTTAGCTCACCATTTCGACAACATTGCACTAGAAAAAAAAATATGTTAAAATAATGAATTCCTTAAGTTATCTTGCTGAGAAACTCCTATTTAGAGTTAAATACCCCTTCCACCCTGCAGGAAACACTTCTTTCAATATGATCATAGCAAATGCCAAGCAAAACTTTGGACCTTGTTGTTTCAAGCACTGTAGAAAGACAGTAGCCAGGTTGCATGCAGCAGTCACATGGATTTGAGTTAGACAACCACAGCAGAGCCATTGCCCTGCTATTTGGCACAAGCATACAGCAGAAGGAAGCTTCTCTTCTTCATTTGTTCCAGGAAGTTCACTCCCTGATAGCTGCTGCCCTAAACAGTTTAGAGAAAGCTGTAATAGACAAATGTAACTATTAAGCAAGTAAAGAACACAATGGGATGGCAATTTCAACTATCCTCACTCAGGTATACAAGTGTGATTTCTGGTTAGGAAGGACTAGCTAAATGGAAAGAAAGAGGGAGAGGGAATGAAGAATAAACAAAGAACAAAAGAAGCAATGCTGTAACAAGTCACCATGCAGGACAGTGCACTGCACTCAAAAATGGCCTCTGCTCCCCAAGGAAATGACCTGCTGCAACTCCTAAGGCAGGGCTTCAGTTCTGCCTTGGTTGCTGCTCAGGTTTCTCCCTTCCCTCGCTCCAAATCCTCGACCTGACTAGGGAAAAGCAGGGATGATGGATAAATCCCATTTGTCCACCAATCTTCACTTTTGAGGGAAACTATGTGGATCCAGCTGAATCCAGTTTAATTTCCCCAACCTGTGCAGCAAGAGCAGCCAAGAACCAAGGTCAAAAATGTTTAAATTTCATACAATTTCATGCCCATCTAGCAAAAATTTGCTATCTTAATTCTGAGGTGTGCAACAAGGTATTCCTTCAGGTGCATAAAATCACTTTAAAAGAGAGTTATTAAGAGAGGTACCTACAGGATTTGGGCAAGGTCACAGGAAAGATATTTACAAAACACAGACTTATACAAATATATGTACACAGATGTAACAGCATGATCAATATGACTGCTTTATGGACAATAATTATCCATAATTATGAATCAGATACAATCTTATTATAAATTTTATTACAGTCTTAAGGATCTTGGGGTAGAAACAAATAATTACCTATTGTCATCAGTAAATTAATTAGACAATATGCAAAACTTCAGTGCTAAATTAAAAAAGAGAACATGCATCACAATGATGAGATGGTCTATTCAAATTATGGGAAACAATTCCATCTGTCACACTAGATTTTGCCACGACATGCATGTGGAAAATGACAATGTCCCTTTAATACTCAAAGAATCATGAAAACAGTCACACTGATCACATCTTTCAGCTAATGAGTAACTGATTCAAAAATCATATTAACAAAACAATCCATAAAATATTGACTATATTCTTTACTTCAGCCATACGTGTTCAGGTATTTTTAGAAAGGTGTTCAAGCGTAAAATACTTTAAAATTGATGGTTTAAAATTAATGCCTGTAATAAAAACTGTTGATCCCAATGTTTCTGTGTGTCACAGACTACAAACCAAACCTGCTTATGAAAAACTCCCAATGTAGCATTCCGAGCTTCTACATATTTGTACACTCACAGACACCTTCTTCTGAAGATACTGACACACTTGCCTCCTGTGCTTTGCAACAGCCTCTGCATCTTTCTGTTGTTCCCAGGATCTACTACTTCTTTCTCAACTAGTGAATAAAGCAAAAAGATTTCACCAAGTTTTTTATATCTCTGTTAACATGTTAAATTATAATGCCTGTGTTATATACCCACCGATCAAAGACAAATCCACAAATAACTGTGCTTATTGCATCTTTCTTTGCTCAGTGTTTAGGGCAAACCCTCCCCAACTTTAACCATGACCAATTTAAATAATTTCTTTATTTGATGTCTAGTTAAATGAATATACACTAATATGATCTTATGCTTTCCACAGGTCTCAATCCAAGTTCTTTAAGATATGGAAAAAGGGGCATGTGAAAACACTTGGACATCTTGGAGCACTCAAGGCCAGGCTAGATGGAACTCTGAGCAACGTGGCCTCCTGAAGGGTGTCCCAGTCTATGGCATAGGGGTTGGAGCTAAATGGTCTTCAAGGTCCCTTCCAACCCAAACCATTCTATGATTCTATGATCTATTTTCAAACATTTTCTTTGTTACTCTTAGTGGCCAACAGTGATAGCAATGTGCATTATTGTCTCTCACTCTTAATTGCTAGTTGCTATAGAAACTCAACACTGATTAAGATGAGCAACATGACCATCAGAAAACACACAGGGAATTGAAATTGTTAATCCTACCTATTCAACCAACAAGAATGAGATCTTGCCTTTCTAATATCAGACAGTGATAAAACTCTTCATGGGCTTACAAATGGCCTTTTGACATTTTGCCCAAACAGGGTACGGGGAATTTGGAGAGGAAAGAAATACCAGTCTTCTAATAGAAAAGCAGAGCTGGAGACAAGGATGGCAAACCCAATGTGTCTTCTAGGCATGTGTGTGAGGGCTAACCATTCAGAGAGCTATGTTCTCTGATCCAGACGATGTTATTGAACAAGACACCTAGAAAGGGCAGCTCTCAGTGTTGGTAATATCTTACATTACTTGCTTGTGTAGTATTCTCTCAGATTTTATTATATTTAGGACAAGATTACTCAGGAAATTTCAGAATAACAATTGAACAAATGGTCTTGCCATATGACATTTAAAAGAAAAAAACTTCGGAAGTCTGCCAATTCTCTTGCGGGAGCAGGGGATATAGTGACTTTTTTTTTCATGCTATAAAACATGTCCTTTAAATATTTACTAGTCTTGTGTTTTCTACACGTGGCCACATCCCAAGTGGAAGTCCTCTACCTCTCACTAAAGTATGCTTAAGAACATTCACTGCACATAGATTGAGAGCATTAGAGGATCCAGATGTGAATTAAAAAAAACAGCTGGGTCTCTCATAGCTGAGTTTGAAATTACTGGAGTAAGATCACATTGTGGTTTATTCCAGAGCACCACCCACACAATTCACTGAGCAGGATACCAAATGAGAGTAAATGTAACCAGCAAATTCAAAACAAAGCTGTCACATCTGATTACATTTCCAATGACTGAATGGACAACAGAGGAGATTTTCTCAATCTTCTCAAGTGCTCAAAATAAATCTTGTATCAATGAACAGCCACGCATACCATAAATTTCTAATTAACAACTTTTTTTTTCTATGAAATATTGCATATGATTCAACAAACGTAAGGAATACCTGCATGACTGTTGTCTGGGAAGAAATTAAAGTTTATCTTTTGAAATAGAAGTAGTTTACTTTTGCACTCCAAACTTTGGAGAAGTAAAATTTACAGATGCATTTCAGAAAAGGTCTTAGCAGAAAACAATACCCACAATGTTGTTGAAACAGCAGCTACTGCAGTTTAAGCAATAGCAGCAAATACACTATTATTTTTTAAATACTGTAAAATTAGTGTTGAATTTAACTTTGAAAACCATTTGCCTGCTTTGGGAAGTACTGCTAGGCAAGGCAAGTGGGCAAACGTGTCAACCTCCACCATTTCTAGGAGGTTAGAATTTCTAAGTCATCTTTAACCTGTAATGGACAACACACATATATTTTCCTTAGATTTTTAACCTGTTTATAAAGTATTTGCTTTGAAGACTGGTAAGGGAGTTTAGGCACTCACACTGTGAGGCTGAGTCCACTCCTGTGCAGGACAGGCACAACCATCAGCGCTGTTTGCCAGGGCACCAGAGACCCTTCCTTGGATCCGAACAGACTGTGCACCCCTGCGAACCCTTCCCCGGGTACCCAACCCTTCTGCCGCACAGCCACGGCAGGGGACATTCGGGCTAGGTAGTACAAAAGTGTGTTTCACTGTTCAGGCTGCTTGTTCTGGAATAGGTGACCCAGGGAGGTGGCGAAGTCACCACCCCTGGAGGTGTTCGGGAGGCTGCGCTGGGTGGTGTGGTGCTGTGGGGGTGTGGTGATTTAGGGGTGTGGTGCTGTGGGGGTGCGGTGCCGTAGGGATGTGGTACCTTGGGGTGTGGTGCTCTAGGGGTGCGGTGTTTTAGGGCTGTGGCGCTGTAGGGTTGCGGTGCTGTGCGGGTGCGGTGATTTAGGGGTTACAGCGGTACTGCTGGTTGGATGGTGGGGACTTGCTAACCTTAGAGGTCTCTTCCAGCC
>WBMV01006151.1:1443581-1561787 GCA_013396655.1 Campylorhamphus procurvoides
GCTCTGCAGAGGTGACAGTGCCCGAGGAGGGACTGAAGGCACTGAGGGGGCTGAGGGAAGTGAGGGGGCTGAAGTGACGAGGGACGCTGAGGAAGCTGCTTACAGGGGAAAACGCCCCGACCTCGCCGCTCACAGGCACGGGTCACAGATCAGGGGTACAGATCAGGGGTACAGATCAGGGATGAGGAATCACGGATCAAAAATCAGGGATCACGGATCAAGAATGAGGGATGACGGATCCCTCACCAGCCCCCNCGGGCCCGGCGCTGCGAGGGGCGAAGCGGGGAGCGGGAGTGACACCTGAGCCGTGACAGCCTGGGAAGGAGCCGCACCGGGGGAGAAGCGGGGGTGTGCGGGCTGGGAGCGTGCTTTCTGCGGTACTCACGGGGCTTGTTTCTCTGCTGGTTTAAGAGTATGTGGAAAAGCCACTGAAACTGGTGCTGAAAGTTGGAGGAAGTGAAGTCGCTGAACTCTCCACTGGAAATGCAGGAATTGATTCCGCCCTCTACGAAGACAAATCTGAACATGAAAAGTACAAGGACAGGAAAAGGAAAAAAAGAAAGAAAGGAGAAAAACAAATTCTTGGGGAAGAAAAAGAGAAAAGAAAGAGAAAAGTTAAGGTATGTGTTCGTGCTACTGCATTTTAGCAAAAAAAAAATTAAAAGCAGCAGGTCTTGACTTCTTCTGTCTTCACATCTAAAGGTGAGGAGATACGACTGTAACTTGTGCTCTTAAACTCGAATACATTCAAACTCGGTGTATTCGCTTTGCTAATTTCTTCCTTTCCAAGTATTTTTATTAGAAAAAGATGAGTAAAGTTACCTGAAATTTCTCATCTTTTGAAAAATATTGGCAACTGTAAGAGCACAGAGAATTGAAAAGGGGATGAAATTCAATCTGAATCCATTTATATAAAACATAAGCCTTCACAAGTTCTTAATGAAAAACTAAAAGCATTTTCTTGTCAGGATTCTTAACACGGTAAGTAATAATAACACATTTATTTAAAGCATTATAGGTACCTCTGGTCTTAAAATTTCCTGACTCTTTCTTACCAGTTTTTCTACAACCTTCAGAAATCATCTTACGAGAATTCTCTGTGCAGAGTTGTTCCTGTTCCACTTTAAGGGACACACACCAGACAGCTGTCACATTTTCTAAAAAACTAATTCAGTGATACATTGCTTTGTATGGCTCAGTTATTTCAATGTCCAGCAGATGGAGACAGTACATAAAGAATACAAGGAGTTTATACACGAACTATTCTTATCTTTTAAATTTTGAGGCTGTTCTGAAAAATCCAGAGAGCTTTATGTACAGTAATAATGCTGAGTTTGCGGGTGTTCCTAAGTTTCTGTAACAATCTTTCTAGGAGGATAAAAGGAAACGAGATCGAGACCATGCAGACAGTGAAGGAGAACAGGAAATGAAATGTCAGACCCCCATCAGAATGGAATTGTCACCAGAGAAACCACTGACGAGCACTTTTTCAAAGCAGGAAGGTAGGGGGGAGAAATAAGAAATTTCTTTTTCTAATTTCTGATTTCTTTAATTGACTTATCTTTATTGTTCATTGTTTCTGTAGCAAGTGACTTGACATTTTTTGCCATCTCTGTTTTTCTCCATCTCATACAAAAATTTGGAACTAGGTTACTGTATCTTTTTGCAGAGTGGTGTCCGGTGTCTCTGTCAGAGTGAGCAGAATGTCAGGCAAGGGCAGTGAGAAAAGTAGATATGTATTGTGGGGTTCGCCACTGTATTCTTTTCTTTCATATTGAATTCTCAAGTTGCATCAGTTTTGTTTAGTGGATTTCTAATATCTTGGAAGTTTAATATCTCTTGCAATCAGTTCTGTCTCACACCCCTTTCCCCCCACACTTGTTTTTTTGTTTAGAGGTGGAGCAGACACCACTTCAGGAAGCTCTGAATCAACTCATGAGGCAGCTGCAGAGGTAAATAAATGTCTGTGCTACAGGCTTTCAGAGCTATGAAATGAAAATAACATAGAGTAAGGAAAGAGACATATAAAAATGGAATGAAAAGATTATTGCTAAAAGGGCTATTTTAGGAATTGAAGTACTAGTTTAAGACTGTGTAGTTGGAAGTTCTCCTCAGCTTAGGCTTCTTGTAAACATGTCCAGTTTCAAGTTTATAGTACTCTTAAAAAACTTTCAAAACCTGGACAATTTTCCAATAATGTGGTGCTTTCTTCCTAAGAACATTTTGAAAGGAAGACCCAAGAGTTTGGAATCAACTTGCCAAAATGTCTGTTACCTCAAGTTCTCCTATTTTAACATTATTTACTACAAAAAGGAAGTATGCACTTGAAAACGTCATCCAGATTCTCTTACTGTCTTGTTAACCAAACATCTGTTGATTATCAACAAAGCCTACAAACACTTTTTTGGTGTATGGGTTTGTGTATGAGATCTTTTCAACCTTGAAAGTGAAAGATTATGCTGAAACAAACCCTTTCTACCTTTATGTTTCTGATTTCTTTTCAGCTTAGTTCTTTCCTTTCTGTTGAATTCCAAACTCGGTATGTTCTTTGTTGTAAGTCAAAACATAAAAAAACCGTCTTTCATTTCTTAACAGAAAGGATCCAAGTTCTTTCTTTTCATTTCCTGTGACTGACTTTATTGCCCCTGGCTATTCCATGATCATTAAAAACCCAATGGATTTTAGTACCATGAAAGAGAAGATCAAGAACAATGGGTACCAGTCCATAGAAGAATTAAAGGTAATGCTTTAAATTTTGTTTTGGCTACAGAGATGTATTATGCTCGATTGACTGGAACTCTCGTATTTTATGAGACTATGAAATGCCAAAAAGAAACTGCTTCTGCCAGAAGAAATTCTTGTTGAATTCTTGTGAGCAAATAAGTTCTGAAAGTACAGAAGAAAATAGTTCTGATTCATAAATCCTCATCTCAAAAAGATGCAGGTGGTTTTAGGTATTAGTGTGCAGGATTTCATGGAATGTGTCAGTTTGTCCTTCAGCCTCTCATTTTCAGTCTTTAATAAAGGACTAAATGTTAGCTTTTCTGTCAGACTGCTCTTTTTTGGGTTGTTTTTTTTAGGTATTGCCTCTCAAAAAACAAGGAGTGGTGAATTTATTGGCTTTACCTGTTACTTTTTCCAAGCTTGTCTAGTCACTTAGAACAAGTGAAGGCATGATGGCAACAGCTTAGCCTGGTGCTGTGGTGTGTCCAGTGGATTCAAGGGCCTGTTTTGAAAGCCCCAAGAGCTTTTAAAAGATGTGTGGCCCTGTTTTGTTCTGTTTTCTTCAACAGAAATGCTCTAGTTCTTTACTGGGCTAGATGAGGGCCTGAGAGGTGTAATCTGTGTGTGGTTAATGGTAAGGCAGATGTTAGTTAATAGTTGTAGGGTTTTAATTTCTTACACATACTCCTTTAGATCTCAAAAATGTAAGAACAGTCCCTTTTGTTTTAGCTGTTTCTGGTTAGTTTTTAGTTTTAACTCTGTCTCTGTAAATAGCTGAGAATGGGATAAAACATATCCACCTGTAGAGGCTCTGCAGTGGGCAGAGGAGGAATTTCTAGCTCAGTTATTCAAGAAAAGAAATTCAAACGAGGAGACATTTCTTCAGTGTAACTGAAGTCATTGTAACTTTGCTGTATTCTTTGGAATACTTTGAACTGCGGCTTTTCATTGTCTTTTTATGTTACTTCACTTTGTTTTAATGACTGCTTTTTGGTCAGGAAGTGGGCAAGTAGCTATGAGAGCTTCTATTAAAACTTTAAAAAGTTTAGTTACAAGTAATACTTAATGTTTTCAGAACGTTTATTGGGCTGAGAGATTCAAGTCTCAAAACTAAGTTGCATACTTATTTCTGTTTACATTTTTAATGGATTTCTTATTCATTAAAAATGTTCTTTAAAGATTTTTTCCCCTAAAGCTCAAGACACTGCATTTGCAACAAGGATGTTAGTATAGTACACCAGAAAATTTTGACTTTCATTCAAAAATTATTAATGTTTTTACAGGATAACTTCAAACTGATGTGTACTAATGCAATGATTTACAACAAACCAGACACCATTTACTACAAAGCTGCAAAAAAACTGCTGCACTCAGGGATGAAGATACTTAGCCAGGTAAAAGATACAAACCAAAATATTAAAAAAATATGCTGCTTCTTTTTTAGATCCCTCTTTATTCCCCCTTTATTTGCTTAACACTTGTATATTGGAATTTAAATAGTACATTGTTTTAGTACTGCTGCCAGATCAGTTATTGAAGAATATTTGCATTTAGTATTTAATTTTCCAAACTGCATTTGTATTTGGTAGTGTAAGAAAGAAAGAACTGAAATAAAATCAGCATCTATGGGTAGGTTATGAAATGATTAATTAAATAAGCAAATAAAAGGATTTTGGATTTTTAGGAGAGAATTCAGAGCCTGAAACAAAGTATAGAATTCATGGCTGACCTGCAGAAAACAAGGAAGCAGAAGGACAAGACAGAACAGCAGCAAGCTGGGGAAGATGAAAGTGGTCCTGGGAAAGACAAAGGAGAAACTATGGATGGTGACACCAAAGCATTCAAATCACCCAGCAAAGAACACAAAAAGTGAAGTATTGCCTGAGTTACAGTTATAGAATACACTCTTTAAATGCTGCTGAAACAAGATGATATAGGGGACCAGTGGATGTGGGTTTCTCTCTTTGTAGTACTGTTTGTACACCTTCATCTCAAGGGAGCAACACTTACAAGAAGTGTCCTCATATATTAAAACCAAATAAGTTTAGAATCATTTATCATACCGTCATTTTTGAATGTAGGTAACCCTGTACTGTTCATCACCTCCGTTCCTTCAGTTATTTTCTATTTAGTGTCCATTTCACAGAACTAGTATAGTTTTGGAGAAGGCTGATAAACACCTTTTACACATTTTGGCACAAATAAATATAAAGCAAATTTCAGTTACCTTTTTTTGCATAGTAGTTGTATTTGAAACATGTAACTGCCTAGCTACACTAAGTGTGCTTCCTGAAATAGCTTTTAATATCTAAAAATACCAGGTTTTAAAACACTAAATACCTAGGTAGATAGATACTAGATACTAAATCTGAAAGTATCAAATATACCAAAAATACCTTAGCTTTGTGGGAGACCCTTACACAGAGACATTTATAGATACTAACATGAAAAAGCATTTGCTGATGTAAACTTTTGTCATGTGCCTTCCCCAGATGTAATAAACATAGTCATATTAGATGGCCCTTTTTTTCATTGTTAGTTGTTTTATCTACAAAACCAGTTTGCAGAGTTGGCTGAAAAAATTTTGTTACGGTATCCTTTTGTGCTCTTTAGCCAATCAGTGTTGAAGTAAGTAACTAAATTGTGTGGGTGTTATTCACAGGAAGGACAAAGACCTGCTTGAAGACAAATTACGAAGCAATAGCTTGGAAAGGGAACAGGAGCAGATTGATCGTATTGTCAGAGAATCTGGAGGCAAGTTAACAAGACGCCTTGCAAACAGCCAGGTAAATCCTTGTGTGTTTGGTAGCTCCTTTGACTTTCTCACAAACAGGGCTTCCTTAGCCTCTGAGGTCAGTTGAAACTTCTCCTATGCTTTTACTACAGCTTACACCATTTTACACAATTGATCATCTGTATATTGTCATAAGGTTAAAAAAGGCACATCATTTGAATGCACAGTGAATTTATCAGTAGAGCAAATTGAGCTTCAATTTTCAGAAATTGTTGATAAAGTAGTAGAAAAAGACGAATAGTAGGGACCTGAAGAAAATATCTGAAATCTGACCTGCAAAACCCTAATGGTTCTGAAACAGGCACATATCTGATCAAAGGTTGTTAAAGTTACAGAAGAATCCTGTGACCATTTCATTTTCTATGTGAATTACATTTTTTATCTCTTGGCCCCTGCAGAAACATTAGTATTTATGATAAATTTTTAATTCCTTGTTCCTGTACCAATAATCAAGTTATATCTAGTGCAAATAAAAATTTGTAGAGCAGCACTCACTTATGAGTGACTGATCTTCCTTTCTGATTCCTGCAGATAGGACACTTTTATTAATTTTTTTTTTTTTTTTAGTTTATGGACCCAGAATTTCAGCCTCTATGTAAATTAAAATAGTCTGATCTTATTTCAGTGTGAATTTGAAAGAAGAAAACCAGATGGTACAACAACTCTGGGCCTTCTTAATCCAGTTGACCTTACTGCAGGAGGTAAGTTGGCATAGTTCAGGTAAAAAACTACTTTGACCTTCCTGGTCTGCTGCTGCTTTGCTGGGGTAGATGAGCAGAACCTGGTCAAGAACTGAATGTCTCTTTACAGTTTGATGGAGATCTGGATTCAAAAAGCTGCAGCTGAGGGATCATGTAGATGGGCCTCAGCTGGGGCTTTTATTAGGAGTAGCTGAAGGGAGCCCTTAGTGGCTGTTGCTTCTCTGTTTTGTGTCAGCTGTTTGTGCAAGCTGCAAGAGAACACTTTACTGCTGGACAAGAGACTAACATATGTGCTATGCGCTTAGGCACATTTAATTCCTGGAGTCCCCTGAAGTGTGGTCCAGGTACAGAGTGCAGTGTCTGCTCACCTAAAAAGTCACAGATTTTCCAGGGTTAGGAACTGGGTCCCAAGTCATTTTGTTACACAGACTTTAGTATGAAGCATTTAGAAGGGAAAGCACACTTGGAGAATCATGCCCTGTCTATTCTGTGTTTCTGGCTGTGAGGATTGAATGAATTTAGACATCTTCATATGCCTTCTCTGTTTCTGCATTTTGATACATCCTATTGAAGAACCAGGTTACTGCCCTGTCAAGCTGGGTATGACAGCAGGAAGGCTTCAGTCAGGAGTTAATACATTACAAGGGTTCAAAGAAGATAAAAGAAACAAGGTTACTCCAGGTACGTGCTGATTTTTTTTTTTAAATACAAATCTTTCTCATATAAACAAAATATGTTGATCTCATTACTACCACAGAAATTTTGTACTAGAGTTTTTTTAATGATAAAGCACACTATTACATATTCCTGCCCATGGCAGGGGGCTTAGAACTGTGAGGTCTCTTCCAACCCAAACTATTCTATTATTCTGTGTGTTTATGACACAACTAAACAGCACATCAAAGTCCAGCTTAATTTGCATATACAAAAGGGGCAGCATATTTGTTAATCATCTACATTAAGAGAAGTTCTACCAGCTAGAGAAAGGGGTTTGGTAGCTTTGAAAGAGCATGGGGGAACACCTGAGAACCTGTTACAGGCATCAGGCTGTTCCTGTTGGGCTAAGGCACAGAGTGTTGTTAATAACACATTTGGAAATACAAAGGCATTTGATTTAGAGGTTACTGAAAGATGTTTCAGGGTGAACAGACGGTGTTCTGTGCAAGTTTGTTTTCACCTTAAGAAATACATTCCTAAAAATTTCTTTTTGGGGATTGTTTTCCCTTCTCATTTTTATCGATGCATTCATATCCCAGGTACTAATTCATACTGTTGTTATTCATTAGTGACATACTTGAATTATGGACCCTTTAGTTCCTATGCACCAACATACGATTCTACATTTGCCAACATAAGCAAAGAAGATTCTGACTTAATCTATTCAACGTATGGGGAAGACTCTAATCAAGGATATCCCAGGTAATCCAAAAACCAGGATCCATAGTACAGCTTACGTGTCCAGAAGCAGTGAGGTGCAACTCCCTGCAGTATGGGCTGCCTTTGCTGTGGAGTGATGTCACTACTGTCTTTACAGCTCAAGGGGTTTTGTTTGTTTAAGAAACAAATACTTTAGTATAAAGAACCTGCCTCTAAAGCAAAATTAGCCAATATGGAAGAATTCTGATGCTACTGATCCCTAGTAGCCAACTGTCTAAAACTTAAATGTATTTATGACTAACTGGAGGACTTATGTTCAAAGCCAGAAAAATGTTGAGTGTACAAGTGTTTATACAAACTGGATCTTTTAAACATTAATTAACATTAATTACTGCACTGAATGAGATACATCTTTATTAATGTCCAATACTGACCACACTACTATGGTCATAGTGGCTAGTGGGAGAGCTGAGTCCCAACAGTGATTCCCAGTGTAATCCTTAAACAGTGTGTAGTCTGCTTAAATGTCATATTATTTACTGCAGTAAAAGTAAGTAATTCTAACTGGTTTTATTATTCTTGATGATAAAAACTTTGGAGCCCTTTTGTTTTGTGAGAATTTCGCCAATAGAATACATGCATAAATTCATCTGAAATGGGGGGAATACTTAAGTACAATGTAGGTGTGAAGTGCCTGGGCAGGTTTACTTTGGTGGTGATGCAGCTACCTGAGGCAGTACACTTTTCCCAGTTTTTCTGTTTTCAGATTCTGAGTGAGTTCCTCAGCTACAGAGGGCATGGCTGATTAAACTAAAGCAAGCCCTTTAGATCAAATCCTGTGCTACTTTTTGTGTTTTCTATGCTGTACAAATTGGTTTGACCTTACATAACTTTTTTTGCACTAAATGTTTGGTATGAACGTAGTTACCTTAACTATCTTTATTCTTTTAGTATTCAAGATTTTTTTATGAAATCCCAAGATTATCCTCTCTTAATGGCTGATAGTTTGCTTGATGTTCTAACTAAAGGAGGACATTCCAGAGCTCTGAGAGAACTAGAAATGGTAAGAGTGGATTTGTGTACTATCTGGTCTTTGGTTTTAGCACACAGGCTCTAAAGCAAGAGAAGGATGATGCTGATCCTATTGATGGACTCCCTTTTAATTGGTAACATTGTCTCCAGTGGCTGGACTTTCTGGAAAGGGGTTATTCTGACTTGTTAATTAGTGAAACATGAATATTAACAACATACTGTAGATATATAGTCACATGTTTTTGTCTACTCTCCTGTTCCCATTATCAGTAGTTCCTGTTCCATTTAGTGAGAAAATAGCAATAAGCAGTTGTTTTAGAAACGAGGTGATCACTGACAGGCTTTTTTGTTTCTGTGAAAAGTCTGAACAATGTCTGCTTGGAACATAATGGTTCTGGAGAATTAGTAAGTAGGTTTTTCCTTTACTTGGTGCAGTGCTTTTAAACTCAGATACAGCTGTGTAAAAATACCAAACACCTACTCTCCAAATTCTTAGGGTATTTCAGTCATGTCTATGCTAAACACAACTGGAATCAGAGTGGCTAGTTTGACAACTTTAACTCAACTGACAGTCCAAAAATTATTTGAGAATCTCCTCCTGTTAACTCAGTGTCTTGATTTGAGTTTCAGATCCATGCAAACTACCGAAATAAACAGACTGTAGCCTTTCACTAATGGGTCAGATATTACCTAAATTAATACCAGAAATAGTCAGTGGACCAAAGATCACTTTTTAGCCTCAGTTTAGACCTTTGCTTAGCATTATGAGTTTAGCTCTTTCCTAGTACCCAATAGTGGCACTGAGTGATGGAGCTCAGCCACTTACTGTTGCAAGTATTAAGAGAAATAGTTATGTACAGAAACAGAAAACACTTCAGTCTTTAATAACCACCTTTTTTTATTTCCTGACCCCCAGTAAATGGTCTGTGATGTGACATCACAGGTGAACTTTGCCAAAAGCAATAAAACGTATGCTGTAAAAACGTACTTAAGTAAACATTAATATCCCAGGAAGGACTCTGAAAAGTAGCTGCACCATATAGAGGAATTTTGTATTTATCTCCCTTTTAAAATACTACATTTTGTAAGATTTTACTATGAACTAATGCCTTCTTTAAAAATCCTTTCTGTTCAGCCACTGGAGGAAACTGAAGGCCCACATGAAAGAAGTGATGCATTAAAAGATGCAAAGGTAAATTTTTTCTGTATTAATTAACTCCTCTAACCAAGCCTTCCAAGCCCACAGGTATAAAACTGCCTACAACTGTAAGGCCTATGCAGCCACACTGAGATTTTGGCAAGCTATAAATACGCACTGTGACAATGACATGCTCCTTTGTAGGCATTAGGAGACCTAAGATTCTCCAAAAAGTTAAGTCTTAACTGTATGTCAAAAGAACTGAAAGAAAATGCTTGTATATTTTTTGTGATTGTTGGGAGCTAGAGTTTTGTTTCTATCTTAATCTGGTTTGGTTTAACATGAACTTGTAATGTAAATGTAAGATGCCACACAATATATAGCAGCCTTTGAGAAGTCCTGGCTTTGTGCCCCTGTAGGCAATACAGTAGAGCTCTCAAATCATTCCACCCAAACTTTGCTCAATTAGAGAAAGCAGTTCCAGGGCAAGGGCTGCTGTCCTGAATCCTTCATCTGCAGCCAGTGCCCAGATTTCTTTTACGTTTTGGCCTCAGATCTTCGATAAAATCTGCTTTAGGGCAGAGGGAAGGGATTTTTAAATTTTAACCAATTTTTAAATTGGTTTTTAATTGGGATGTTGGTCTTGAGTTACTACATCGTTTGTTCATGTCCCCAGTGGTTTTGGCAGATGCCATTTTCTATTTGAGTATGAAATAGTAAACTGAGTAACTACAACAGTAAGTTTCACAGGGTGTCTTTTCAGCTTTCCCTCTGTACTTTCACTCTTTTTGAAGAGAAGACTAACTTCAGCTTTGTGTTCTGATTTTCCTCAAACAATTTTGTTGTTTGAAGACTAAGTATTATCTAAATTATTACTTGCTACCTTTTATTATTTTCAGATTATGGAAGTTGATATTGCTGCCAGGTTGGATGCTGCTAATAATGACAGACTTACAGCACTAAAGGCAGTTACAAACTTTGGTATGCCTATAGAGGAGTTTGATTCTGAGGGTGAGTTTCAGTTTCTCAGCCGCTTACTATATTTTATATCATAGTGTAAGTAAATACACTCTCTTACTAATAGGACTTTCCTCCTAAAACAGAGGCTGAAATCTTCCAGCGGAAACTTGATGAAACAACAAAACTGCTCAGAGAACTGCAGGATGCTCAAAATGAACGACTAAGTACAAAACCACCCCCTAATATGATTTGTCTTCTGGGTCCATCTTACAGAGAAATGCACTTGGGTAAATACACTTTTTTCTGATCATTTCTGCAGAATTGATCAAGTCCCAACTTGTATCAACTCAAAGAAAAAGGTTCAAGAGCTATAGTGCAGAATATGTTCCCTGTTAAGCTTAGACAATTAATTTAAATTGTTTTAGTTGTAAAGCCAGATTAATGTTTTGAACAGTAATTGCAAGTATTTCCTCTTTATTAGTAAATTCTCGTAGAACTGATTGGAGCGTCCTCCAAAATATGGGGCAGACAATAGCCAAACACCTCTAAGTCTGTGAGTTTTACAAGTGACTTTAAACAGGGGTTGGGTAACTATTACCAAGTTCATATTGCAAGGACGGCTTTGGTCTCGGTTGGATGTGTATACAGCATATAAATACATGCACTTACCTTTTCTAGCGGAGAGAGTAACCAGTAACCTGAAAGAACTCGCACAACAAGTGACTCCAGGTGACATTGTTAGTACATATGGAATCCGGAAAGCAATGGGAATCTCAGTTCCTGTACCTGATACAGAAGACAGCTGGGTAGATTTGACAGAGGGTGAGTATACAAAAACATACGGTAACATCTGTTCAACTGCAACAAAACTGACAGTTCAAAATTAATCTTTTGGATGTGTGGAATTTTGGGTCAACTGTCTGTTTACCATCCATCTTACAACATGCCAAGCTTTAAAGCTTGGCAATTCATTCAATTTTAATTTCCCATTTACTGTGAAGGTACAAGAGAAGAGTTAAAATTCCTCACTTGCTAAAACCAAGGACATTGTGCTTCCTTCTTCTCTAGTCTTTTGGCTGTGCACTCCTTTTGCTTAATTTGGCCAGCTGTTGTGCTTTCTAAGTTGACAGCATGAGTTCAACTCACCTTATCCAGCCAAAATTAAAATCTAGTTTTGCTGGATTAGGGAGTCTGGTCAGTGGAAAGTCTCAGTACCAGAACCAGACCTCCCCCTTGTGGCACATGCACAGCCAAGTGGACCCAGGGTTGGGATAAGGCAGAGAAGAATTCCCTCTCAAGAAGTGTAATCGGCACAACAAATATACTAGATCTGTGGTTTATAAAAGTTTTGATTAAGTAACATTTTAATTGAAAGAGCAAGATTACTTCAGGACCTTATTCATGTTTTCAAGGAAACTGCTCAAGAAATTTCAATTTCAAAACTATTGAGCATTTTCTTATCACTGCACCAGAGAGGCTGTGTAACAGAACCAACTGAAACACAGGATTTTCTGGGGCTGTTGCAGAACATACAGCTAACTAAGGACTATCTGCATAAACAGCAGATGACTTGAGGAGTGCTCTGTTGTACATGCATGTCTTTCACTTGAGCATTCTGTGCGCTCACTGACCTGGTATCTGTTGTGAACTTTCAGACTTTGAAGAGCCTAAAAAGACCATCACCGTCCCTGAAAATGAGTGTGGTGCAGTTACAGGCTGAAGCTTTGGTTGAGTTTACAGCTGTTTGTTTGATTCTGTTTAAGAACCAGGTAAATGTCCTTCAGGTGCATTCACCACGTGTGTATATGTGTGTTAAACTACTTTTGTTTATTAAATTACAGAACTGATGGTTTTTAAAGTTGAAGGGCTTGTATTAGAGTTACTTCTGCTACATAAATGCACTAATTATTCTTTTTTCATTGTGTTTTATAAAGCATCTCTGCAGCATTTAGGTTTTCCTAGATTATTAAGTGTCTGGAAGAGTCAAAGCTTAGTGAAAATGTGCCTGTATAGGGTGCAGGGACTCAGCCAAAAGTTTCTAAAAGCAATGTGTAGACTCTGTCTCTGAGTCTGGTTAGTGCAAATGTCAGTTGTACATGAACATGCAACTTCCCCTTTTTAAAATTACTCTGCAACTCTCATGAACATGAGGAAGAGAATAAACTTTTTGTATAAAACTGATGTAGTGTGATGAATTAACAAAAGCTCAGCCTTATGAGACTTGAAATGTGCGTGAATCTTCTCTTAAGAAACCTTGCTGTCTGCTCACCGTACTGTAAAACTTGAGGGCAAGCTTAGACACAGGAGCAGCAGGTCAGACTAACAAACCCACCTGCTGTCAGCAAAATACCTCATGAATGTAGTACAGTTCGCTCGGAGACACTCAGCTGGATGGTTCTTCACCTTATTTGGAGGTATTGCTAGACACTGTCTGGATAATGATTTTAGACTTGCTTATCAGGAGCCTCCTCACATTAAAAGTCACTTCCTGTTCACCGAAGCTGCTGACAACGCAGACCAGCAGCACAGATCTCGGGCACAGAGAACTCAAGCACTGTTGCAGGGTTACAGGTGGAGCCAGTGACTCATCCAGGAAGGCTTTTGCCTGTGCTCGTCACTTTCTCTTCACTGCTACACCAGGCTTTTACCACAGGCATCCTTAATTATTTTTATATGTTGCTGCTTTCTACCCCATTATTCCAGTATAACCTTGAAGAGGAATGTCATGTAGTGTTCCAGTTCCATCCTTGATTTTTCTCCAGTAGTTTCAGTTGTCCCACAAGAGTTCTTAATAGTCACCACTGGAATTTTTTCACGTCTAGGTAATTGCAGCTGAAATCCTACTCCAGGGAATTAATTTTTCCATTAATATATAGGTAATTTTCATGCTACAGAAAAAGACAAGATGCACAGCAGCTGTGCTGGGTGAACCCTCACTGGCTCACTCCACAGCATCTCATTGTCCTTCACCCACCTTTCATACAGTGCAGGAGGTGGCCACCAATGACAGAACACCAAGCACTGGAATTTTTCTTCAGCTCTTGAACACGTGGATAGCACTCTACGCATTTTCTACTGACATTTTTTTAAAAAAATAAATATTCACTTTAGTTTATAAGTATAAACAATCCCATTTACTCTATAGGGCTATAAGGAATATGCCTTCTTTTCATGGAAATCTTTTATCAAAATAATTGCAAAACCAGGAATGCTTCAGGAAGTTTTTTATTTCACTGGAAAAACAAATATTTGTTCTTTAAAACAGATTCCTAATTCCAATGTTATTAGCTCTTCAAATTAGATAACAGTGCCATTTTTTCCACTTAAAAAATTAATGCTGTAAAGTTTTTCTACCAAAACTGTTTCTTCAGTGTTAGGTTTCACAGTTCACTCTTGGAAGGACTGCTGAAAACAATTATTTAAATACAGTTGCTTCTTAAATTGAACTTCTTTCTGTGGTTGATTATAGCTTTCATATTATTTAGTTCCAGTTCTGATGAGAAATTAGTCATCCTCTTTCGTTACACAGTTTTAACTTCCCCCAGAAGGCTGTGCACAGCACACCAATCCAACAGTCCTTTTAAGCCTGCAACAAAACCCAACTCCTTCCCCTTTGAAAGCTGCAGCTCTCCCTGCCACTTCTGGTAATGAGGTGGAGTTGAAGTTATACCCAAGCAAGTTTCCAGCCTGACACGCAGCATGTAAACAAAATCATTTCAAAATGCTGTTACAGTGAATTTTCTTTCACAGATAACTTACATCTACGTTCTACTAGTTCTGTGAACAGAAGCACTTCAGAGCCAGCTCTACTTATATAGGCATAATGCACTTTTCAAAATAGATTCATGAGACAAATGGTCACTTTGCCTAACATGACATCAAAGACTGCTGAAAGGAGCCTTTGACGCTTGTGTGGTGACTATAAAACAATAAATAAATAGCTCAAAATAAATGCTTGCTGAGCACCTGTAACTACAAATACACAACTTACAAGAGTAGCAAAAGCTGCTTGAAAGTTTATCCAACTTCAACACCGACTTGTGCGAACAAGACACCACTTATGATGCTTCCTTCTTCAGCAGAGCCCATGTGTGAACTAGACAACCTCAAGCCAAGGTTTTCTAACATGCTGTTTTCTGTTGGAGACCTACTGCACACAAAGATTTGACCTACAAAATTGACAAAGGCTACAAGCACAATTTTTAATCCACAGTTGGACAATATTTAGATTTGTTCCTGTCTTGAAACATAGTCATTTCATCTTCTAAAGAAATTACACAGTAATTAGAAAGCAGCAGTGATGCATAGGACTGCTACTTAAACATTTGTCCAGGCTGGGTCAGTACTAAACCCAGAAACATTAGTAAATGCTCTGTTTGTAGAAGAGTAAGGCTTAACCAAACAGGTGTTCTACTCACTAATCACTGTGCTGTCCAGCTCTACTGTCTGAGGGGTGTAGTGGGGAGGGGGAATCCATCCTTACTTAATACACAGAATTGGGTACAAGATGTTAGCCTTACAAAATACTATCTCCACCAACAGAAAACAGATTAAGAAATTGCTGTAAGTAGAAAAATGGCAATTTAGAAATTAGCAAAAGCCATTAACAGCTTAAAAACTTTACAAACTAAACTAACTTAGAACAAGTCAATTTCAATGGTGATCTAATGAGTGCTCTACTCATACTTTAAGCATTGGGGCTCTGCTGAAACATTTCCATTACGAATTTCTTTTATTTCCATACAGCCTTTTGTAGCATTCAAAACCAGTTTGTTTCATAAATTGCATTGCCTTTAAAACGTGTAGAAACCAGACAGTGGCTAGTCAAATTGTAGGAAAAAAAAACTATTAAAAAAACCAGACTGCACCTCAGACACAGTTCTGTTAATACAGTATCTGCTACTGTTTCTAATACTATCTTAGTAATTCTGTTCTTCAGATTGTTTTCCAGCAATCCAGAACAGTTTTTTTCTTCCCCAAGTGTCCCCAAGAACACAGTCAGCACACAGAATTCCTGCCAATGTCAGCAACACCAGGGGCTGTCAGAGCCTGTCTCCCAGATAAACCACAGGTGCCCCACACTCCTCCCCATCCTGTGGATTTTTTTAAAGTCAAAAATTTTAAGACTTACCTGACTGAATAAAATGCACATGCAGATACTAAATACAGAGATACAGAAATACAAAGGAGGACATGTAATACAATGTAAACATGCTGAACTAGATGAAAGTTATTTCTGAACAGCTCTTGGTCATGGAAAGGTTTGTGTAACACAAGGTACACTGTTGAGGAGGCACGGATGATGAAGTGACCCGATACTCTGCAGTGCAGGTTTTTCCCCAAAGGGGCTCAGCACAGTTGTCATACGATACACTTGAGTTTATTTGCGTTCCTCTTCCCATTATTCAGCTGTCTTCTGCTGTGAAGTCAGTTCAGCATTAAAAGCAGGATGTGCAGCACCCACAGTATCACTGCACATGTCCAGACAAACAATACTGTAAAGCAGGTGTGTGTCAACGATGCAATGGAATGTTTTAACATGGTAATGAGTTTTACAGTACATCCACACCAGTTGTTACTGGAGCTCTTAAGACTCGCACAGTGCAGGTAAAGAAAGGAACTAACTGAAAACGCTTCATGGCAATTCCAGGTAAGTCCTCAAATCATTTCAGGAAAAGCTCGTCTTTTTCAGACTGATAGTTGTCTGTCTTCTAGGAACTTTTCAGAACTCTATTTAAAATAAAAATCTCTTATCTTGAGATGTAGAAGAGATAGGAACAGTATATACATGTTTTTAGAATAAAGTCCTTCACATAAGGAGGGAAATTCTAAGTCTTCACAGAAGGGAGGCAGTTCTATCTTGATTAACTTCATCATAGCCTCAGTTCAGTCCCATACCTTGGAATTTGGCTGTCTCAGTGCAAACAAAGTAAGTCCTCAGTTCTCCCTTGCCTTTGACATTAATGAGTCCCCTGCATTCACATGAGTATCCCAACTCCTGTAGTATTTTGCTTGTTTCTTCTGTGACCTTTGTGTGAAAAGAATTAGAAACTCTTGTGAGATTCTTCTGATTATTCACATAAAAAAAAAAATCCATATCTAACTAGAAATAATGCCTTAGACATTCCAAGGCTCATAGGCTTACCTGGATTTTCCCAAGTTCCCCCGTGCTCTCCATTCGGCTGGCAACATTAACAGTGTTGCCCCAGATGTCATACTGAGGTTTGCGGGCACCGATCACACCAGCAATGACAGGGCCGTGATTGATCCCTGGATAAACAAAAGGTGTCATTACTAAAGCAGAAAGTGATATGACATCCAGCTTCAGTATCAGCTGTAGCTTCCGGGCAAAAGAAAATAACCCAAAACTTAGGTCTGCAACACATTTTAGCAATCAGTATCAGCACTGTTCTATAAATATTAGTACTGAGGCTCAGGAGATGTGTAAAATGGGAAGTCCGAGGAAGAGCTGGGGCACAATTCATGCCAAAGCACAATTCTTCCTTTTCTACATCCATACCTTTCATTTTCTCCAAACTCATCTAGTCTTCCTATTGCTCTGTCCGGTAATGAGAAAAACCCCTCCATGGAGGAGCTTGGCATATTTCAATAGCTGACTAGACAATACTACCTTTGGCTCTTCAGCATTTGACAGTACCCCAGGGGCTGGGTTCAGCACCAGCCCTGGAGCTCCACGACTCCTCCCCACCTCTCCCGTGCCGAGCTGCAGAGCTCACGTTACCCGCACAGAACTTACCGATGCGCAGGCGGAAGTTGTTGAAGGAATGTCGGTTGATGCCATCCAGTTTGCTCATCAAGGCAATTCCATATTCCACCATAATGCCAATGTGGGCATGCTGTCTTTCCCTGTCCTGTGAGAGTAGTAACACACATTGATCAAATTACAACACAGAAGGCTGTGTCAGGCTGCTACTTCAAACCAGTACTAGTAGTCATTGTGTGTTCGTAAGGAGGAAACAACTCACCCTTGCAACTGCAGAATTGCACAGTGCAACAAACATTCAAAATGGGGGTTTCAAACTACATTAAATTCATCTGGAATGGCTATAAGGCAACAAGCATGCTATGATTAAATTTTATAATTAATTAATATCTGTCCTTTAGGGTTTCAGCTTTAATTTTACATATTTTGGGTATACCATTATGCCATACACAAATCTTCTATAGTGAAAGTGAGCCCAAGTACAGAAATTGGTTTTAATTCTTCTGGGTAACAAACAGTTTCAGACTTAATGTGGCACCTGAGGATTCTCTTTTTGTGCCAGTTCTCAGGGATCATAAAAAGGTTCCTGTCCAGTTGATGGCCTTTTCTTTGGCTCCCATTCTTAGACTTCCCTATTATTAGAGCCATTCTGCTATGCCTCTAAACATGTTAAGTTACTGGATTCAAAAGGTGTAAAAAATATGCTGGGGTTACAAATTTAACACCTTCTTTGAAAAAAAAAATGAACTAGAAGATAAATAGTGAATTTGGCAGGAGACAATACACATTTATCATCTTTTTCCACATTTCATGAAGTCGTTCTTGGTGGTTTACTTTCCCTTTCATATCACATTACATGTTGTTTCTTTGAAACACACCCATGTACCCACAGAATACTGAAGGCAGATTTCAGGGACAACCTACCTGGTTGTTCTCTTGGCCTGGTGTAACACTGAGACCAGCTGCTGCCATGTAAGTGCTTCCAATAGTTTTTATTTTTTCAACACCACTAAATTTAGGTTTTAACAAGAGCTGTTTGAATGAAAAGACAATAAAAACTTGAGACTTTAATACCATATTTCAGTGTAGTATTTACCCAGAAATCTTACACTGCCTACAATAAGCATTAAACATATCTAGGAGTACTATCACTCACATGAAGGTTAGATAAAGTGCTGAAGATTCGTTTCACAGTTTTGCTTTACCAACTCACAGGAGAAATAAAAGCACTGAAGTACTGAAATAAAGTCCTTAAATTCTGGACTTTGAAACAGTATACTGCTAATGGATTAGATGACGTATTTGAAAATCCCTACCAAATGGGAAAATATCCCTGAAGACTGCAAGGCTGAAGTCAGAATATCAGTTCAGCAGTAAAATGGTTTTTTCCCCCTCTAATCCTCACAGATCTAGTGAACCATTTATTTTGCAGCAAATATGTAATCCAGGGCACTTTTGACAGAAGCTTAATTACCTCATCAAAATCAGCAATGATTTCATTTAACAGCCGCAAGCATTCCAGGCCTTCTTTATTGACATCACATTCCGTGTAAAACACCTTAAAATCTGGTACTGATGCAAACATGACACAGACACAGTCATAGGATTGATGGTACCAGTCCTATAGGAAAACAATATATCCACACGTTGTCAGCAGTCACATTCCACCACAGGTACTCAAACCCATGGTAATTGTTTCTAATCAGTAATCACAGTTTTCCTAAGAAGTCAATCACAGTACTTTACAGCAGGCATCTTGTATTTTGTATTTTATCAGAAATATCAACAAAGTGGATTTGCCTACAGAAAAGCTGAGATACCTTGAAAATATCTTAAAGATTCTTCTGACACACAGCAATATTCACTCTGAGGACATGCTGGCAGAATAACTTGAGATGTCTTTAAAAAGAAAAACCTTTATCAATGAAGTTGTCACTGGGGTTGCTACCAAGGAGATACTGTAACCTGTTCCTGAATTAACTTCTCTAAAAACTATGATGTATCCTCTCAGGTAAAATATGGGTTTGGAAAGCATTAAATCCTTTTTAAATATTTATCAAACTTAAACTGTGCCCTGAAGCGAAACTACCAATTCTGAAAACAGACTTCAGGGACTGACACTAAAAGTGCATTTTTTTTGAGGCCATCTGGTTCTTGGGTTTACAAAGATCTTGAGATACAAACAGGGGGTAAAGAATGCAGAACCTGAAAGTCTTCTGTGGGCTTGTTCATATCACATGTTTTATCACGGGAGGCCAATTGACTGTCCTTCACATATCCGAGACTCAACATACCTCATTTCGTTTTTCACCAATGAAATATGCAGCAACATGTGCTGGAAGTACATTTTCCAGCAAAAGCCTGTTAACATTCTCCATAGTTTCAAACTGCTCATGTTCTTTTTTAAACTTATTCTTCCACAGACAATCCAGTCGACAGTAATAGTCAATCTGCAAAGAGACCAAATATGAGAAATTACATTCATAAAATATCTCACAGTAAAATATTAGTCAACTTTTTCAAAAAGCGTAGTAGCAATATAGTTTCTTGAAGGCCTCCTATAGTTATGGGCAATGTGCTTGGAGAACAAAGGTCAGAAAGACACGAAACAGTAAGACTAAATGCCATTTGGTACCATCAGATGTATTTACCAAAATGACAATTTAATAGTCTGGTGGTTATTTTTATTCTGAATTGCTGCCTTGATTTAGAATAAATATTGACATATAAATACAGATAGATTCAAATTGGAAGTATCAGAAAGTCCTCACTTCTGTGATGCAAACACTATTGAAAATTATAAAAATGTCCCCATTCTTTCACAGTAAAAAATTTTGCATTACCTATAACTAAGTACAAGTATTAGCTACAACTCTGACCAGAATATTAAAAAAAATATATACACTAATTTAGAGCACAATTTAATGGAACAACACTTTTGCATTTTATTTAAATCAGTTTGCTGCAAGTAAAAGAACTAAGAGACTGCGTTTTAAATACATACCTGTTTTGCAAGTAAAACTAGGGTTATATAAAACAGAACCAGATATAAATTAGTCATTATCCTTGGCTCTTTGATGAAAAGCCTGAAAACAAGAAAGCAATACAAAGTCATCTGTATCCTGTAAAAAAATCTACATGATTAAGGGTAGGGAGGAAGGGGAAGAGAAGAGGGTGTCTGTTCTGACATAAACCACCAAAGCACTGTTCATTTGTGCCAGTGGCTGCCTGAGTGGGTACAGGTCTCATCCTCACAACAAGAAAGGATTATCAGTCAGTCCAGCACATGGGCTGCACTTCATGTAAGGACACACTGGGTGCTGAAACCTTGTTAGGTGGCTGTTGTGGTGAGATACTCAGGGAAACATGGCTTTATCTTAATGGAGCCATCTTAATTTTCAACAGACTGAGTTTCAGCTTCCACCCCACCTCACAAAAACACAGCTAACAAAACCTTAAAGGACATATAAATAAAATTTGAATTCCTACAATGAAAACTACACTTAGTAAGATAAGTACATGAAGAGTTCATTATCCTATTGACTCGCAAGGTCTCACAAGTCCAGCGTGAGCATCAGACTTTTAGCAAGGCTTTTCTTCATAGCTTAACAGAAAGTAAGCCTTATTATGAGATTAATATGCTACTCTCTAGTCCTTAAAGTAAGCAAAGGATTCTGATGATCTCAGAAGTCACATTACAGATTTTTTCAGAAAACACACACTTTCTTTAAAAATGAAAAAAGGTGATATGGCCTAATATGATTTCTGTGTCATTAACTCTACAAAAAGGTTTGCACTGTCTGACTGACATGATTTTGAAATTACAATATTCCAGTAAGTGTACAAAAATGTAACACCTCGTTTAATGAAAGATGAAATTATAAGAAACTTTACACTACACCTGGTACTGTTGCCATAGAAGCTCAGGTTTCTGTGCTGGAGGGTATTAAAAATGACGAGGTAGACAGTCACAGCAATGGACAGGAGGAGAACTTTGAGTTCGAAGCTCATTTGAAGAAATACCGAGCAAGCGATGAACCCCAATATACAGCAGTAAGCATAATACTGTAACAGAAGAATTAAAGAGCAGTTGCATTATTCAAACTTAATGCCTAAGAGATGTACAAACCACAGCAAGTGCTCTGAGTTCATGGTCACTAATCTAAACAGAAGAAATTACAATTGCTTGGTAAATATACTTAAAGCCTTATTTTTAATGGCTCTAAAAGGCTGAAATTTATACTACCTTTTTTTTTAGTTTATTTTTCAATTTGTTAAGGCCAAGCAAAAGTATTTAAACAAAAAACATCACACTAACATCAGCAAACAATGCCAGATAAATACTGAAGAGTGTTGAGAATTTACCTTCTGAAGTCCATTAATTTAAGCAATTATTTATTTAAAGTTCAAGACTAACCAAAAGTAGGTTCACAGTCCAGTGAGCCAGCTCTGAACCAGGACCTCCAGCATTCTAATCCTATTTTGAATGTGCTCTCCCACTATAACCTTAAGCGGATACCACATTGCCATCTCTCCCACCTCTAAATGTGAAGACCGTGACCTGTTACCCAACCTTGGACACGGCTCCTTCATAAGACCCTTGATGCTAACAAGCATTTTCAAGCTGGGGCCACTATCCCATGGAATTAGTGAACCTTTTCCCAGAGGAATGCTAGTTCAGGTGTGGTGTCCCAGGGCAGCAGGCAGCTGGCAGCACTGAACGTGTTGGGTGGCACAAAGGGCAAGGCACAGACAGGGCTGGTTCCTGCAGCCACAGGCACAGGTGTGAGTGCTGAGCTGGCATTCTGGAGCCTGCAGACTACTCCAAAATTACCTCAGCTTCTGCTCTATAACAATTCATTTCTCTTTATGCACAAGGCACAGTTGTCCCACCCATAATAGCGCAGACGTACCACAGAACTGTGAGATTCCTGGCTAAACAGTTTCCACTGAAGTGAATGAAGCCAAAACTCCTCATCAGAGCCCATATGAAACAGATTATACCAACTCTGTCATCCTAAAGGCATTGAGTGCAACCTCCAAAAGGTACTGAACACTCACCCCAAAGCCAAACCTCTGAAAAAGAAACCACAACATAGAAAAGACCAACACGGGTCTGTCAGCCATTTAAACCCTTTCACCCTGTCCATACTCTTTACTGGGGCACTTGCAAATACAGCTCTCATCTTTCAGACTCAAACATCATCATCTTGTTTTTCTGCTTTTTCCTTAAAGTTTTAGACCTACTTTTAAGTCTGAAATTTCAAAAAACTGCAAAGCCATACTTTATTCAGCACAGCAACAGCAGCTGAATAATACTGATTTCATGAATAAGTCTTCTGCTGTCAGATACCTGAAAAAGCTGCCTTTTATGCAGCCACAGAACTTGCCACTTGTAAATATACACTAAATACAGACAATATTCAAAAACCTGGCTTTCAAAGTAACCTGTATTCACTACTTACAGTTTCCTCAATGCAGGAATGAGTTGTGTTTCCAAAAGGCTGATTTACAGACATGCAAAAACAAAAAAAATACCAGATGAGCACAATATGCATTTTATAGGCACCTGTCATAATCATAAGCACAATAAAAAGGGTCCTCACACAACCTGCTGCACATTGTTCAAAAACATGCCCATCATCTAAGAGGTGGCCAGGTGACAAAGGAATATCCCAAACATATCATTTTAATCTCAGAAACTAAGACAGTACTCTACTCACATTGGTGGTAGCGCACAGGTCATTTGATCCAGTAAAGTTGGCAGGTTTGTTCTTTTCAGTAGTCTTGATTTATGGGAGAAAAAAAACAAGACACATCAACAAAACCACCAGACAAACTTGTGAGCATGTAGTCACTGATTTTGAGGGTTTTCTCTATATTATACAGAGTCCTGATCTGGTTGCCTTTCCAGTGCTATTGAATAAATGTTGAAATACAATGATATCCCATGTAGTTGTATTAAACATATATGCAAACACAAGGTGCAAGAAGGCTAAAATTTACTAACTCAGGGCAAAGTTTTACATTATGGCTGTGTTAATCTAACAGCTATCTGGCATAAATATAGTTTTGTCTCACCCCCACCCAGTTTCACAGCTGCTGTTCCCATTTTCTTTTAGCCTGTCTCTGGTGGTGTTCACATGACACCACTGAGTCAATTCAAGGACCTAAGCCAGCAGAAAAACCACCCTACAAAAGACAATTAAGCACTTTCTGCAGTATTGCTTTCAGAATGAACTCCCCAGGGAATCACAGGAATGGCAAAGCAAACACATGGGATCAGGAGGACATCACTTCTAATGGCCAGCCATCAGTTAGGTTGAACTGTTAACACAAAGCTTATTTGAAAGAAAAAAAAAACCAGCGTGGTCTTGAGCATGAGGTTATTAAAGGGTTATTTATCAAATGTACCCCAAGTGCAAAATAATACTCAAACTAAAGTTAGGTGACATTTCCTTCTTAGTCAAGCAGTAACTCCACAATGCCTTTGGTTTTAAAAGGAGCCAAACTATATTCTTTCCTCCCTTATCCACATTACTACCAGTGAGTGCAAATACCACAGTGAGCTGCTTCAAGTGCCACCTGCCACAGCTAAACATTTAAAGGCACATTAAAGAAAAAAGGAAGACAGTCCTTAACACTGACAAGGGTTACCATCAAGACTTATTATAAATACCATCTTGAAAGCAAGAAAAGGTGGTGTAAACTAGAACTCAAGCCTATCACATGTACTTTCAGTTCTAGAAATAGAGATTTTATATGACATCGTGCATCATGTGTAAATCAACTGACGTTGCATATAAGACATTGGAAAAAGCAGCAAAAAGCTGGTACATGATGAAAAGAATATAGGAAGTTTCCCAAACTGTGGATGTTACAATAAGTTGATAGCATAAAGATAATGTGCTTACTTACCAAATTAAAAATGGCTATAATCAGCAAGGCAGCTATGGTGATGACTGCTAAAGGAAGCCGAAGTAAAGGCGTTGTTTCCACCTTTTCCGAGACAGCACAAAGGTGGCGCAGGAGAGGCCACTGGTCTGAGCAGCACTTCTGTAAACCACAGCAATGTGTTTCAGTAACAGGAATAACACTTTGATACATGGGAAGAAATATTTCTAAATACTTTTTCTCTGCAGAAGAATGTCAGGAGTCTTTACTGGCATCCTAATTTAAAGCTTTGAACCTAGTCCTTCAGAGTCAATGTCTAACACCCTTCCCCAAATGAAAACAGAGACAATAATTCCTTACTTCAAAGTGGCTGCGTGCCAAAATTTTCTGAAATTGTGCTTTAAAAATACAGAATTATGATCTGACTGAAAGTTTTAGAGAAATGTTATTAAAAGTGCAGTGACAATTTATGTTGTGTTTTTTTAGTTACAGAGCTATAATGTTGTATTTGGAACTCCATTTTCAGATGACTAAATCAAAACCAATCATAGACAGTCCCTGTTCTTGCCATCTTTATTCTACCACTCTCTACTATTTACATATATGCAAAATTCCATCTCTACACATATAAGAATCCACCATACATACACAAAATCCATACACCTACCTAACCACACTTTTGAACTGCAGAAGGACCTTTATTACTTTGTGTTGTTGAACTCTATGTCACGATGGGCTGTCTGTCGCTATATATTTTTAAACAGTAATTGAATATGTTTAATAATACAAAGAAAAAGGAACTACAAATGCAAAGTGTCTTGACTGATGTAATGGTGAATTTGGAATTCTAAGAGCTATGAAATTGTTGCCAATAAATTATTCACATGTTTGTAATTTTCACAACACTTTATAAAATATTATAAAACCTAATCTTGCATGCAAACTTATTTTGATTTCAATAGTTGCCATTGTAGAAAATATCAGTATTTACAACCAAAATAACTATTAATGACAAACATAAACATAAATTTAAAAAAAAACCCAAAACAACACTACCCCCTCCCTTCTGCCTTTGTATTTTGACACCCAAATTACAGTGCGAATTTTCAGACATGAAAATCTGTTTCAGGCAATGGAATCTGCTGGTAAAGTGAGGGTCAAGGCTCCTCTAACTCCTATTGAAACTAACACCTAATTCATCATCCTAAAAGGTACATCAAGTTCCTGAATTTTATCCATCCACTTTTGAAAGCTAGAAACCTTTTTTAAAAACAAAACTTACCATACATTTCTCAGCAAAGCACAGAAATAAAATTAGCACAATGATGACTGCAACAATTCCAAAGGAAATTCCCAATTTTGCAGTTCTAGAAGAATAGAAAACATTAAACAAAGCAGGTTTAAATATAACTTTTCTTCTAATAGCACTAGATGACTCTAAATCACACAGGTTATAAGAGATTCTTCTCCTGATGTCCCGAACCACTGCTCTGTGCATAAATCACATGCCAAGTGCACTGCAGCAGCCATGAGAAACAAACGTGCCATAAATTTCAGAATTGCCAAGCACCTGCTTTCTTGGACCTGTGAGTTCCCTCTTTGTAGCTCTACAGACAAAAGGACCACTGAGCACAGTTCAACCAGCTAAATCCCATTTTCTTGCTGCTCAATGTGCTTATTCTTGTAAAATAATATTTCTCATTTAACTGACCAGCTTCCTACGTGTACTAAGCAAATAAAACATCAAATAAATATTTCTATTCTATTTCCATACTGATATCAAGGTTCTTATGCCAACAACATGAATGCACTCCTTCATCAAGGGGTAAATTAGTCTTTAGAGGTTTCCGTTCCTTCAGTATAAACCTTCAGGAACTCCAAAAAGTTCCACGCACATGAATTTGACTATAGCAACTGGTTAATTTCAATTATAAATAATAAAAATACCCATACTTACTTTGGCATTATAAACATCTGTATGACAAATATACAGAGGAACACAAAACTGGCACATGCAAAGTAACTCTTCAGTTTTAGAATAGGAATGGTGCGATACTGAAACACAGAGTAGAATAAATGTTCAGGATAATTCCAGGGTGGGATCTTTTAAATACTATTACATTTTTGTGATGGCATATATATGCTTGTACTGTTAAAAATAGGACTAAATAGAACTAAAAGAGAAATCCTTTTTTTTTTTGCTTCTTTAAATATCATTATTTTTGAGAGAAGTAGTTTATATAGTAAAATTGCCACACTCCCACTAACTCCCTTATGACAAGGCTAGAGACAATCTCCTTTAATCTATAGAATTCCCATTCTCAAGGAAGAATGACCAGCTCAAAGGACTCATGGGATCTGCTTTCCACTAGTCACCAAAAACCTCTTTGGATGTGCAGTCACCTCCAGAACCCAGTTTCAGAAGGAAACGTATTCTTATGCTTCTCTGAAGCGCAAATCAAAGACCAAAAAGGATTATTTTGCTCTTACCAACCTCTTTTTCAAGACCAGGTTCTGCAAAAATCAGTGAAAATCCACAGAAGTCATCAGATTTGCCACACCAGGGACTGCATCCAGAGAGACACGTGTTACAAACACAGCAGGCCAAGGACAGAATGCAAAAGCATCACTGATGTTGAGACTGCAGAGTGCACGGGGTGGGAGTGCCACTCTCACACATCTGACATTCTGCAAGGGTTTTGTTTCACAGCACAACATGTGAGCGATTATGTTTTTATGTGGCTGACAGGCAGATCCAGAACGCTCATACAGCGGCATCTGCCAGTTACATGAAAAATGTAACACCAATCCTTCCCTAAGGTGTACAAATAGGAAAGTATAATAGCAGGTGTTAGAGATGGCTCACAGCCTCCAAAAACTTCCCTTCAACAATATCAGGCCTCTCCAAGAGGAATAGCTGAGGTACAGCCTTGATAGAATTTAGATGAAAAAAAAGAATTTTTTTTTTCTTCTCAAATTCAATGGTTTACATTTGTTAGGAATTTAAATACTGCTTTTAAAATAAAAATAAAAAAGTAAATTAAAAAAAACACCACCACCATTTGCCTGCTTTAAAATGCAAATGTCCTGCCAAAGGCACCACCTGCAACTGACAGACCATTTGTCTTCAGCGAACCAGACACTAAAGCAACTATATTACTATACCCAAAACTGTATTTTGACTTCACACAGTTTTTGTTCTGGACAGCACCCAATTTCCTGACACATCTGATTTTAATAAAGAGAACACAAACATTAACTTTCTCTCCCATCCTACACTGCAGTTCAGCTCATTACTTTGGGGCAATCATAAGAAACAAACCAGTGATTTTGCTATTTTGTAGTGCTACACCACACAGAACAGCTCGACAGACCACTGGCTTCTTGCTGCAGTAATGCAGTAATATTCTCACATTCAAATTAAAATCAATAAGAACCTAAGTAAAAAACAAAGTCCAAAAGAAAAACAAGACAAAATTCTTGGTAACATTTCACTTTCGATATGTATATTTCATATCTAGACTTAAATTGAGAATGCAGGTTAATCTCAAAGGAAAGATGAAGAAAAAAATAAAATACTTCATACTTAGTTGAACTGAGGCCCTCAATGGTTGACATCATTTCATCATAAATATCTTCCTCTATCCTTCCCTTCTGAGATGAATTTCTGAAAACAAAATGAAGTCTGTGTCACAAATGCTATTCAGAAACAACTCATGGCTGAAGAGCACACTTCCTCAGCACACCAGCAGGGTAAGCTTCCAGAGGAAAATTAAACAAGAATGCTCCAAGCTGATAAACAAATACATCCATGAGCACTTTACTAGGCACTTCCCTGGTGACTCAAAACATGCATTTTTCAATACAACATTTTGACAAACTGAGGGGATGTTTCACAAGTGAAAATCAGCGCTACAGGTACCATTGTAAGCATTTAGATGTATAGTGCCAATTCTTCATTCCACTGTAACAGCATACATTAACAATACTAACCAAAATCACATCTTGAAAAACATAATATATATATTTACTTATAATTTTTATATATTTGCTGATAGTATTATGATAAACGCTGTTTATTTTGTGCTACAATGCTACAAACAAATCTGGCATCTGTGCATAAGCAAACTGAAAGCTGAGGTAGCACAAGCAGGTACAATATACACACATGTACAATACATGAGCTGGTTTGGTCTGTTTTCCACTGCTCTTTAGGGCTCTCCCTTCCCAACTCCCTCCCATCCTGCTGCATCCCACTGAGCAAAATGGAACCCCAATGACTGAGGAGCCAGTAGGACAAGCAGGGGGGAAGCTGCTTTTACAGTCTGAAAATGATAACAAACATGACCTGAGCAATCTTATAAAGGCCAAAGACTGAGCTTAACCTTTCCAAGGCAAGAACACCATACACACAGTGATTAATCAGCCAAAAGATCACACACTCACAGCACACTGAACTGCAAGAGGAGCACACGGGCATGTATTTAAAAAGCAAAGATGCTTGACAAACCTATCAGAAGTTCTCTGGCGCCCAGTGGAACACAAAGGTATTTCCTAAATAAAATAAGTTAAATAAGAATAAGTTACACACTCTGTGAATTGCAAACAAATATTGAACATAAACATCAAGAAATTAAAAAAAAACAAGAACCATTCTGCAATAGAGAAGCTTATAAAAAGCAGCCCTTTCCAGCAATGTTTTCTGCTCTAACAAGTGAGAAGTGAGACAAAAAAAACCACAAACAAAAAAACATAATAGATTTTCCCTTTCATTTTTCTCTACACACCAAAATAACATCAGCAGAGGCAAGCAGACTGGAAACCAGTGCCACAAACCTGAATTAATTAAATTAAAGTTTACTGCAGCTGTGCCTCCAGGAGCACTCCTGAAAGCATGCACATTTCCTCCTTCCAGCTTCCAGGAACTGCAGATGGAAGGGAAAACTACTTTTCTTATATTTTAAATTCCTAAGAATCTTAAGAATTCTTAATCTTAAAAATTCTTTACTGATAAAGTCCAATCGCAGCCAGAGCATGTTGAGGGACTATTTATTAACTACATTTCAAGTAAATATTGAGTGCATCTGGATGCTGGTAAATTATCTTTTTTTCCAAAAACATGCATAGCAGGCAGAACCCCAAGGTGAAACAATTATAGGAAAAACAGATAGTTTTACTTTGAAGGTTAACTATGAGTGTAGCATGCTAGAGATTGGCAGAGTCTGAATATTGTTGTGACAAAGAGGTGCCGCACAGATACCTCCTCAGGTTCTGAGCACACGTTGAACACCAAGAGTAACAGCAGACACTCAGCCACAAAAATCAAGTCAGATTTCGAGTTTCACACCACAGACAGCAGGAGCAGTTTGCAAGTGCAGGCTGACAATCGCTACTTGAGACCTCACCTTTCTTCTCCTTCCTTGTGTACTTGAAGAGTCACTGCTCACACTTTCCCTGTGGTTCAGGTGGGCAAAGGGCCTGGCTGCTCCCCAGGACTCCAAATAACGTGTCATCCGAACAGATGCTCTCATCTTCAGCCCGTCATTAACTCTTGTTTTAGGGAGATGATTATTTGATATGCATTGTTTGGACTAACAGAAACAAAAACAAACACACTCATTTAGAAAAGAGTAGTTTAATCCTATACAATCTCACTATTTAGGAGGACTCTAAAAACGTCAGCAACATGTCAGCCAACCTCAATTCCTTTATCTCATTCAATTAATGTGAGCTAAAGCAAATCACAGTATACACAATGAATTTGCCTCAGCTGCATTTACAGGCCTTCACTTGCAAAACAGCAGCACTCAAACTTCCAGGTTTATTTAGGATGATGCAAGAGATCACAGGATCTTATGGACAGACACAATTTCCTCACAGTCAGCACAAGAGCAGGGGGAACAGATTACAAATTCCTGAGCTAGGGTGTATCAAAACAGTGGTTAGGAGAAGAACCCACAAATTACAGACTCCACATTAGATTCTATCCCTGTGTCACGGGTGCTGAGTCAGGCAGTGTAGACGGGGTACACAGCAATACCCTCACAGGACTACAGGGAAGCTAAAACCACTACATGAATGACTGGTTATTCTCTAATATTTCACAAGCATCTTCAAGTGAACTGAGACCATTTTAATAGACTTAGATCCTCATTCTGAGAGCATGTGCTCTGTACAGGTAAGAGGGGGGTTGCAGGGTTAAAAATTGTAACAAAGGTAAAATGGAGTTCTTGATAATTAAAAGTGGCTCTACACTGGAAGAAGTTCGTCATTTGCAGCCTTTTTTCATTTGAAATACTTTACTCATCAGCTACAAACCTATTCAAAATAGCAATGCTCAAGGTGTTTGAAGTTATTTGAAGTTACCGGGCTTTAATGAGCAACCAATAGCTGCTAACTTTATACCCTGAAAAGAAGGTGAACCTTCCCTTTAAGATAGTGAGGAAAATATCAGGAGCCATTTCACAGGGAATATTTTTTATCTGAAATTGGCCACGCAGTACAAGTATTCTTTCATTACTTCATCCCACCTTTGACCTGGATTTGTGAGACACAATTCTCCCACAAATACATAGCCAAATATGTGCTTTTATTCTAAGTGGAGCACATAAAGAGGCTTCAGCATAACACTACCTTCAAGGTAAAAGGCATGCCATTAAACAGCAGGACATGCTTTCAGATCTGAACTCCCAAATCCAAGTTATTCAGGTGATTTACACCATGTTTCAGTTCTGTCTCTGAATGAAAAAGGTGTATGCACCACACAAACCTATGCACTTAAAATATATGTATATATTTTAATAAATACATACGCTTAAAAACATACACATACCCTTGGATCAACCACTAAGTAGGTTTTTATATTCATGGATTCAAGGTAAGGATCTCTCAGGTGTCCATTCCCTTCTTCTACTTCATAAGCTTTGCCTAGGTGATTTAATGTTGCTTCAGTGATGTGCACACGGCTGAGAAGGGGAGAAAGAACAAGAGACCCAAACACTCACAGAAAGGTCACATTAAGCATTTCATTTACATTTCAATGGCCGCTGCTGACACTTCGGCTTTTCAGCCATCTCCTGCTTTGGCAGCCAACTGCAAAATCCTGCCAGTACTTAAAATTATATTTGCAATCCTTTACCGCAGCTCTTCCTCGCACATTTTTCATAGCAAGCATGATGAAAAACACTTCCCATAATGAGATAGTATTAGTAAAAAATCAAATTGAAATAAGCAGAGACATACAAGAAACAAGAAGAAATGCGATCGAAGAAGATCTGGTGACTGACAAGACAGAGAGACTCACAGGCAGCTTGTTTCAGACGGTGAGAGCTGCAGGGAAAAGTCAGGAATAAATCACAAGCTAGGACTGTCTTGTGCTAGAAATGCATGAGAAGGGGAGGAGACAGTTGCAAAGTCTATGGGGGAAAAAAAAGCTGGAAAAGGTTTTTGGTTAACTAGGAGTAGAATTCTAAAAGTGTCTTTTCTGACTGAAACAAACTGAGGATAGAGTGACACAGCAACACCACCAACTCACTTCTAAAGGAAGCAGCTACTATTGTTCTCTTCCCAGTTTACACTTTCCCTTAAATATCATTTCATCCAGTATCCCACATCATGTCTTTCCATAAAAATAAGTAACACCTTTCCATATAATTTCTCAACAAGAGATTTGAGTGTGTTCATAGAATAGCATTTCTTACGTTCTGCTTTCTCATTACTCATCTCGTGTTTTTCTCACTTTTCTTTGGCACAGAGGGGTTAAACAGTGTGCTGCCAGTGCTACAATCCATTAGCTCAGGGCTGGGAATAGAACATTTCCAGAATGGAAACTGACAGTGTGCAGCACTCCTGCCTAACTACAGGGAGCAAGGGAATCACCATTCCTTCTGCCTTTACTTCTTAATGCTGTATGTGGGTTCGCATGAAGACAATTTAGCCAAGACCTGAAGACTACTGGCTGTGGCTTCCAACAAGGAAGAATAAAAAATTCCTCAATGCTTTTCAAGCCAAAAGGTCAGAGTTTTGGAATACAGAGCATGGATGCTTTTATTTCTTTACTAGTAATTATCTCAAAAAAAAAAAAAAAAGGGAGTTGATTGTTACCTTAACTATGCAGTTTTGCAGTCAAGGTGAAGTTTCAAGTCTGAAATTTTACAGTTTACCCTAAAGCATAATTTTCTTCCACAGAGACTGAGGCATTCCGGGGGATGTCTGTATTACCTGAGCCTCACAATACAGCCAAGCACTAAGCACTGCAGCAAGATTTCTGTGCTGTTCACTCATCTCAAAAGGCAGGAGGTTTATTTACTACCCACCTTTTCCATTTTACCAAACTTCCTCTCCCCTCTCCCTCAAATCACGCCCTGCCACAAGACATTTCCGACCTTACTGCAAATTTCTTTCCAAATTAGATGCCGATGATGTCTCAGCAGTTACTAATTGCTCCCTGGATTCCAGGATGAGCACGTAACCCAAAGCTGCTCTCGCTCTCACAGGCAAGCTGTGACCTGCACTGCTGTGCTTGCCATGCTGGGACACAACACCCAGCACGCTGCACACAGTTTCCTACACTGACAGGCCTGAGAAAAACACATGCTGATCTTTCAGGCATACACCTGTTAGAGAGAATTGGACATAAATGAATTTTGAATTTTGGTTTTATGCTACTCCTCTCTGCTTTAGTAGTGTATTACGTTGTTATGAGTGCAAATAATTTTTTTAATCAGAAATAAGATGAACAAGGATACTCTGCCACTGGAAAGAAAATATTTGTAAAGCTAAAAGTTTTCCTGCATCCTTTCTGTAGATTTCCTTCATTTACAGAAACTCAAAATACATATACTTCCTATATGAACTAAAACCTCTAGCTGGCTCCTAATGATAAAATTTCTGCTCCCAAAGGAGCAGGAATAGCTAACGTTGGAATGGGGAATCACTGACATATCATTTTCCTTCACAGCAGGAAACAAATATAACATTTTCATAGTGAATAAAGACCCTTCCTCCCTGTCAGGCTCGGTCTTCCACAAGTGGTAGGTGTTTCCTCTGGCAAGTTTTGAAACACAAGATAAGCAAGTGCAAGACAGGTATAGATACAGAAAATATTAAGTGTAATGGTTCTGAATCAGCAGGACGACCTCAACTAGTTTAATTCTTTACCAGCTTATCAAATACAAACAAAGACCATAAGGAAATAATCAAAGTTGTTAAGATTAGGCAATGCTCCTAAATGTGACTAAGAAAGTATGTTTTCATGCCAGAATCATGTAGTTTGCTTTACAAACAAAAGAAACATTACAACTCTGTATTTTTGCTTAATCAACACACTAAAACACTCAGTCCTGCTGGTATTGCACCTGTCAACCAAGCTCCAATTCATTTTCTTTAGGCCATCAATGTAAGAAAACAATTTGATATTCATATCCCCTTATTACTTGGCCAAAATTAATTTTTAAGTTACAAGCATATACCTAAAAGCTGTTTGAAGTACAGAAGTAATAAGAAACCTAATAAGAAAGTAATAAGAAGTAATGTCACTGCTTAGAATCACTTTCCAAAAGAAAACAATACTTTAGTGCTAAAATATATACCCACATGAATGCCATTCAATTAAAAAGTACTAATTTGCATAGACTACCAAGAAACTAAAAAAAAAAAATCATGGTCTCACTTGGGAATGGGAAACGGCAAAGTCTTCTAACGTTCCTTTTTAATCTAATCCCTAAATTCAACTTAGAAAATAGAAAAAAAGTATGCTTTCCAAAATGAGGAAAATGCAAAATGCTGGTTTTTGAAAACAACTGTATTTGTATTGTAATGAGCATCTTAAAAAGGCTTCAAGAGTGTCAGCCTGAGACCCAATCCTTGCACTGATAAGTTACATTACTGCTCTCCCTCAGCTCTTCCTCCCAGGATCACTCACTTCCCTTCCTCTTCTGCCTGTGGCAGATGCTGCACAGGGAGAACACAACAACCAACAGCTCCAGACACTCCTCTTGGATACTCCCCACCAGGCTGCATTTTAATTTCTGAGCTGTTTGTGGGGTTTGGGGGGTGGTGAATATAGAGCTAATACAATTCAAGTGGGGCTGATCAATACACGAACAGAAACAGTGGGCAAATAAGCAGCTTGGCCTTGTTAACCTAAGTAGCACATCTATTCCTTAGCTAAACTCACAAATGCAGTATTATCCCTGAGCACAGCAGGGATTAACTAAGTCAGCATAATGCACTGCTGAAGACACACACGTTTCTCCAATGAAGGGAAGGTCAAGAAGCAGCCACTTGCTTAAGAATAGAGTTTTATAGTTCATTTAAAACACAGTCAGAAAATATTAACATTTTACAACTCTGCTGAGTACACATTTGTTCTATTTTCATCATGCCATTATGAGGATTTGTGTCATGGCACAGTTACAAATTCCAGGCCCGTGACAGAGTGAATCAGCAGCAAGAGGGAAGATCCTCACCCGGGTACGCCCGCGGATTCCATGCGGTTGGCCAAGGACACGTCGTGCGACCAGACGTCGTACTGCCACTTCCGCAGGCCGATCACCCCGCACAGCACGTTCCCAGAGTGAATGCCAACCCTCATGTTGATATCTACTCCCGTGGCTTCTCTCACCTGCCTGTGGAGGGACGAGGCTATTAGAGCAGGAGAGACACTTTTCATTTTCTTCCCTCTTCCTGGAGATCTGTTAAGGCTTATACACTTAATGCAAAGACAAGAGACAAACTCATGACCTAATGCTTAACTATCCAACTACAGCTAATAAATACACTTGGAATGTTGACAAGAAAGCTAAGATTTACTTTATTTAATATCTTCATAGTCTTGATACATTAAAAAGTCTTCTGTGTAATACTTACTTTATTGCTTCACACATGTCGAGTCCCATTTTAACACAGTTCCTGGCATGAACGGGTAAGGACACAGGTAGGCCTGAGACACAATAGTAACAGTCTCCCAGGATTTTTATTCTCATGCATTCATTCTCCTGTGAAATTACAGTAAACACATTTAACAGGAAAAAATGAACTGCAAGTAGACTAACAGCACCAAAGCCAGAGGTTGCCAAAGTCAGGTTTTGTTCCATCTTTGTTGAAGCAAAGCTTACTTCTTTTTCCCCACATCTGAATGCCTGGGCATTGCTCACTGGACAGCAGCAGAAAGAGCCACTTCAAGAATTTCTGAAAAAAAATCATCTTACTAGTTTCTCACTTTGTTTCTCAGAACTGTGTGCAGTTGAAAAACTATAAATGAAAATAAAACTGCCACAGAATTTACCATCTAAGGGATGAAATCTACTTATCTCTCTTTAAATCTTCATCTTTATTAACACTTCAATTATGGGCAGTTTGTTCACCTTTTCCTCAGTTTTTGCATGGCAGCCTCATAAGTAAGAGTGTGCAGGGCCATAAAACATGCACTGAGGGAAAACTTAGGAATTAAGATGGCCAACCTGGTAGCTGTACAAAAGCAAAATGGGGTTATTTTGTTGTTTCAAATATGACTGAAGAGGAAGCTGCCACCCTACAGTTTGCTGTTGCTAACAAAAAACCCCCACGACATTATGTGGCCACAAAAATTTTTTTTCCTAAGTGTGCAACAGAGGATATGGCTGCCAGTGACTGACAGGAGAGAGGAAAGGAGAAGAGCAAAAAAGATTCTCATGCTGTCTTTTGTTAACCCTTTACTGAAGAATTTTAACTACAAAGACTGCAAACAAACCAGAGCTAGTTCTGCAAGGCTGTTTAGTGTTTGACTGATGGGTAGAGATGGCTTAATTTGAGTCAGGCAATACCTCCAGCTGTCCAACCCTACCTGCCATGGGAACACTCCAGCAGTTCCTAAATCAACTCCAAAATCGACCTAAATCTGTGGCAATTTACCAAACTGAGCTGTTCTCCCTCATCAGTCGAAGCCTTAAGGGAACATCCATCATTCTCCACCATCTTAAGCAATCCCAGTACGTTCTGAGTGTTGCCATAAGTGACAAGCTTAGATGGATCAGCAGGGAAACCCAGCCCCAGATGAGAGCTGTTGGATTTCAGCATCCAGCTCAGTGTCCGTCCAGCTTAGCCATCCATTTTTATTAGGTAAATTGGAGCCCACAACATTTGTATATCATGGAAAAGATGACAGAATACTGCCTGGCAGAACAAAAATAGCACAAAAGCAGGAATCTCTTCTCACAGCTCAACCACAGAGTTGCAAAAGACCTTGACTCAGTAAATCCAGACGTGTTTTAAATAGGACAATTTGCAGGCAGGACTGAGAGACTATACTGTATCATCCAAAATTTAGAACTTTTTCTATTTTAGCATCTGAAAAACAATTTTAAAAAGTGACCAAATTCTTCAACTTCTACTTTGGCATTAAAAGCAATTTGGCATTTGGCACTAAGGTGACTTACTCTGTTTTAATAGCTGCTTTGCAACAGTACAATTGCAATACTGTAAACCTACCTTTGCAATCTGATCAAACTTTCCAAAAAGCTCATTCAACATCACTACAAGTTCCTTGGGAGAGCAGTCACTGGCAAGGCGAGTAAATCCTACAATATCTGCATAAAGAATGCTAGACAAGTGCAAAAGGAAAAACCAGGATAAGTGAAATATGAAGATATGCCAATTCCACAGTCTGCATAAATACTAAAATGCATTTGATAGAAAGCATCTCTCTCTTTGGAAAACAACTCCAGAATAAAGGGTTCAACTATCTCCACTGATTTAGAAGACATCACACCAGTTCAAGACACACTTTCTTCCCCTAACAGGAAAGAAGCTCACTTCAGCCTCAAAATCTGCCTCCAAATTTTAATTTCACAGGACCATATGCACTGTTAAGACTCAGCAGCTTATATTAATACAATTACTTCTAGAATTCCCACTTACCTAACATTTTGGTGTCTTTTTACATACAGACTGTGGAAGTTGTTGTCATGCATTTGCCTATTATCATTAGTCTCTTTTAGTCGCTCAATGATTGCCAACTTCATTTCCATAGAAATATGAGCTGGCAGGATGGATAAAAGCAAATTTTCCTAAAAGGAGAGGAAGAAAGAACAATTATACAAAGTTATTAACACAGTAAATTGGAAATGGTAGAATTCTAGTGACTGAAAGAAGATTATTACCAAAACAAACAAACATAAAAAGGGTTTATTCAAACAACTTTTGAGTATGCATGACATATTTTCCAGAAGACACTAGTAAGCAGACACTTATACATATTTGTTCTCACAATTATTGATATTACAGTTATGAAAGGATCTTGCATACGTTTTCTTCTGTTCCTTGGCTAGATGTGACATCTCTGTAGCCATGAAACAAAAAAAATCCAGTATTCAGTAATACAATTTCTGCATAATTACATTTTATTTTGTCCACTTATTTCAGCATTCTGTTGTCATTGTCTTATAAAGCTGCTGTAAAAGTTTATATTCTGTAACTAATATTAAAAACCATCATAAATTCTCAAATGCTGCAAAAGCAGCAGCAGATACAAAAGTGTCAAGAACGTTCTGCTATGGATTTACTGAACCAGGAAGCAATGCCACTGAAACAAAGCCCTTTGAACTGAGTGCGAACACAGACTCCTCAAAAACACTGCCATTGTTTGGCTACTCGGGGCACTGTCTTACACTGGCTTCCACTTGAAAGCCCATTCTTCAAAGAAGACCCTGGTAAGCTGCTGGGCAGAAGAGGAAGACAAAAAGAGAACGCTTTAACCCAGGCAGGGCTCTTCCACCCCAGACACAGAGACACCACAGAAGAGGAAATGTTGTGTGGAGCAGCTACAAGCAGGAACTTTTTCAGACGACAGCGATGTCAAGGTCAATACATTGTGTAACTGAGTAAAAGGCTGTGCCTTTGGACCACATCTTTGTTCCATTTTTCTCAATACCTTATGCACCAGTGTGCAGATGGCAGTAAGCTGGGTTACTTAACCACCCAGAGTGCCTGCCACCAAAAAGAAATACCTTGGGATCATAGTGGGAAGACGCAGTCCTCGAGCATCAAGTACTGCCCTACACCAGGTATTTGTGTAGTTTGGTTTGAGACTGCCCTCAGAAATAGAAACACCTCCCTCTTTTCTACCATTTTAGTACCAGGAGAATCAACCTTGGGGAACAATTTAAACTGACAGCAGATGCCTAGTGAATATAACAGGACCCCTGGAGGCTGACACATTACACAGTTTTCAGTGAAGTGATGAGGAACCCTGAACTGCTGCTCTTACACCTTTTTACAGAGGAAAAGTGGGTGCCAAAAAGGATGCTCAAATTGCATTACAAATTGCAACACGGATGAAAAGAAAGCTGTCCATAAACTTGAGCACATTTACACTTCAAACAAGCAGCCATTAAAAAAGGAAACAAAACCAAAATCTTAAACACTTGTGGAAGTTACCACATTGCCCAAGAAATGAGAGCACACTGCCTGCATGAGGTGATCAGATGCTTCCCTGGCAGCTGTGTGGGGAAACTCTGCCAGGACTTCCATGCAGATTTGTCACCTCATCTCACAAGATTAGCATCAGGAACAGATTGCACTAGCAGTGTGGATTTTCTTCTTTTCAATTTGATCAGGTCAGTCACTTTAGAGCCCCTTCCTTTTATCTAATAACTGGTGGCCCGAGAACACTGTACACATCAGCCTTCTACACTGCTGCTCTTAACCCTACTTTATACCTGGATAAAAGAGGAAAGGTGCTTTATATTTTCAGCTTTGATACCTCTCTACATTGCTTCCTCAGTAAGAAATTAACATTCCTTGCTTATTCTTTAAATACCAGTGGAGCTTATGGAAATAAATTATTCATACTCAAATACTGTAGTCTATTATATGATTGTTTTCTCCCTTAGGGTCCAATTTTCTCCTTTTAGCAAAAGAAAAAATAATTTGTGAGACAAGAAAATATAAGAACAAATAATACTTTAGAATTCAGACCAAAAAAAGGTGACCAAGGGAAGCATAAAAGTAACTGCTGAAATTACCTTACAAGTAATTTCACGGCGTTAAGGATGTGTTCTATTAGGTTACCTTGGGCCTGTCCCAGGAACAGCCTATACTAGGAAAAAAGTAACTAAAATGACTGTCAATTGTATTCCTGTTACAAAATACTGTGATTTTCATATAGACAGCTTCCTCCCTTTAACTTCCTTCTTTTGTTACAAATGGCACAACTTTTATTTTTGACACTAGGTGGGTAACAGAAAGATAGGACCAAGCCTTCCAGCATGCATTAGTCACCAACCTCATGAAATTATACCATCTTTGGAAATCAAACTAAATGGTTCATAACATGAATTAGCTCACTCACTTGTTGCCTCTTTTCAATCTTCAATTTCATTCGGACCTGGATGCACTTTAATGTGTATCTATACAAATCCCACGAAGCAACCTGCATTTGGCGTTTGTGAAATGCCCCCATCAAGTTACCACAAAGGAAGATGACAGCGTTGGCAAGTAGCTGCACAAGAAGAAAAATATTTGCCTACTGCAGAGCAGACATTGACACTTCATTAATACACATACTAGTCCCATAAAAACGATCAACATCCCAGACTGCCTTCCATTTCCTCCTACCCTGTCACATAACGAACCACAGTGTTGTAATTAGCCAGGATGTACCTGGAAAATATAAGCTGACTTTCACAGTCACAGGCATTGCCGTATGACTATACAGTAAAATAATGAAACAAAGTTCTGCTGTATCATTTAACATCTATTTTCAGGTCCCAGTGTTTGGTTTATGGAGAAACCAGTCTACAGACTCATGCATCAGCGTGCTGTGGGAAGTCTGGCACACACCTGCACCAAATGAGCTGGGGTGCTGCTCTGAACACACCCTCTTAATAAGTGCTGGGAACCCGAAACACTCCGCAGCACTGCCAGGCCCTGCTGACAGCCCAGGGCAGCAATGGCCCTTTTGATCCGCCCGGTGGGCAGTGCCAGATGAAGGTAGATAGACCCACCTGAAACAGCAGAGATTGGGACTGTGACCAAGTCAGTCATAGTTTTAATAACTTAGTTTAAAAATGTAACAATTCTGCTTTTTCCTCTCAAGTCAGAAAACTAAAATGCATTATAGATTTAACAATTTGCAGTTTTATGAAAAGTCCAAGGGTTTTGGGCCCAAGCTCCAAATCCGTGATGTTGAAACATCCATATAAAAGTTTGGAACTTTTCTAAACAGAATAGTTATGCCAATAGCAAATGGTAATATGAGTAGGGTATATAATTACTTAACCAAGTGGTATTTCCTTACCTGAAATAGATAGGATTCCGTATTTTTCTGAGAAGTCATGCTTACCACAGTGCTTAGAACAATAATATGGGAGAGAGCAGAAAGAACACTAATTATGACAGCACCTCGCATTCCAAAGGGTAGCATGGTATAAACTGTGAAGATCATGAATAGAAAGAATGGCACCTTGGGAAAAAGAGAAGAAAGAAAGAAGAAAACCCACACATATAAGTTATTAGGTGTCCCAAAAATCACAGAAAAAGGAGCAAAGTAGCAGGATTCTTGCTCGCTTTCAGGTTGAACAACTAAATATTGACGTTTCAAAAGCACAGTTAAAAACCATGAGCACAGAGGTAGTTCTAAGACTTTTGAGGGAATTGGCATTTTCATAGAGAGATTCGTAGACAAGACTGTTTAACCTGTAATTTTTTCAGCTCTCCTCGCCCTTTATCCTGAATGTATCCATTCCGGCTGCAGATGCACTTTGTACTCACACGTCAGGAACAGTGTGTTGCAAGGATAGCAATATGGAATAGAATCAGATTTCTCACCTTCTCCAAGTTATTATTCTAATTTTAACACACAATCACATGTGTATGTTTACCTTGTGTTTGATAAAAATGAAAAATCCCATCAATACTTCCTGGTGCTGACACAAGAGAATAACCTTTATTGCCACTGACTACGTATTTAGCTGCACAGATTTCACAAAGTGCACAAATGGCCACTAAACTTCAAGGGATCAGTAGGAAGGCCTTTAATACTTAAATCCATATTTATAGATTTGTTGCAATTGTTAGCTTATATATATGGAAACCGACAACCCTGATAAGAGGAAAACATTCCTGGCTCAGCTCCATCTCATCACGGCAACTCAGCTTGTGCCATTCCAGACAGCACCTTCCTTCGAGGAAGTCTCAAGGTCCAGTCTGAACTTCAAATGTTTTGCCAGAATAGATAGTTTGATAGGGAAAACAAAACAAACAAACAGGCAAATAAATTTTTCACTTGGCAAAAGTAATCTTTCCCTGTTCATCTTCACTATTTTAGTCTAATTAAAAACATTTTTGTCTGCCATACTTACCAGTTCTATCACACAATGCTCTGAATGTTGTGTGATAGTTTTATAAGCATGGACAAGCAACGCCAAGGCTGTATTTAAACAGTATCTTTAATTACTGATTCATAACAAGGTGAAAGTCTGAAATTATTCTATTCACTTCTACTTTTCAGACTAAGATGTCCTTACATTTCAGACTTCAAATTAATATGAATGAATTATTACGACATGACAGCACCGCATTGGCTTGCAGCACCAAAAGCAGCAAGACCAAATCTTGCTTCACATATTTGTATTTCTAGTTTAGTACAGTAACTTTGGCGTTTTTTCCTAAGGTAATAGCTGCTTTCTAAAATTAAAAATACTGCACAGCAACTCTAAATGCACAGTGCTGGATCCAGACCTTAATGCAAATCAGATTTTGGTTGTTTAACTGGTAATTTATTACTTTCCTTATTGAAATAAAGAAGGGAAGGGGAAGAGTCAGTAAAACAAGACAAAAAGTAATTTTTATTTAATTAAAAACTCTTCTGCTTGCATTATGAGAGCTTAGGAGGAGTTTCCTACAGATTATGGTATTTTTGGCATCATGAAATCACCCATTTTCTGATCAGAGATGGTAAGCAATGAATTTTAGCCACACCCAGCTATGCCAGGATGTGTCATTAATTCTCATTGTTCACTTCACCTCTCCCACTGACTTAAAAACGTGCTCCCTAGGGCACACCCAGCTCTGGAGTCCTTCATACATTTCTTGATCACTTCTTTGACCCATATACATAGTAATCAAGGTTTAGCAAAAAATCTTAAATAAAAATACAATTAATTTAAAACTTGAAGATTTAATTCCCATATAGGTTTATGCAGTTATTTAATTTTCTCAGCTGAACTGTATTTTCACTATCATAAAGAACACAAACCAAGATTTATTGTAATAAATCAGTAAAAGCAGTTTAGAAAAATGAACCTAACTCTCACCAAAAAATTTACAACTTTATAACATTCCGAAGAAATAAAGCACACACACACTCCTACATACTACCAGCTCTATTTAAGTACTTGAATGAACATACATACCAGTTCCCACAGCTGATAATCATTTTCTTTTTCGAAAAGAGATACATATCCCACAGTTAAGAAGCAAATCCAAATCATCACTCCAAAGAATGTTATCCATCTTCGAAACAGGGACTCAATACATAACAGTAAGTACATGGCTGCAAATATGACCAGGGCAGCACACACTGCAATAATGAAGGCAGGATGAGAATGTGCTTCCTGTGAAAGCAAAACAAAGTGTTACAGTGGTCCAAATGTCCCCTTTTGAAAAATGAAAAATGCATCTATACTGTCCTGGAAAAAGCTTGGATACCTTTCAAATATGCTAATCTGGGTTCCTAAACAGATTAGCTGTGGCAACATTAACACTTTCTGATATTCACCCACATAGAGATTATAATAAATAGTATTATAGAAACTCATTTTACTCAAGTTTCAGAAGTGTTATTTTTCAAATTAGTGGTTTGGTGTTTTTCTTTTAAGCTAAGTTCTAACTATACCTACAATGCAGATGTACCCAAAAAATATTATTTAAGGTGTTCAAGCTTTGTTAAAACACTTACTCAAAAATAGCTTTAAGTAAACAATTTTTCAAGTTTTACAAATAGCGTTGCTGCTTCTTTCCTTTTGTGAGAAATAAAAGCTAGAAGGGATACAAGTGCAAGTGGCAAGATTAAATTTGTCACTAAAGAGAGACTTAAAGACACTTTATCATGAAGTACATGAAGCAGTGTTAGAAGGCTATGAAAGACTATAACAGCTACCTTACTACCTTTTTACGTTATCTTCACATAAACTCCCCTTTTTACCAGCTGCCAATTGGGCTGGCTTGAAGAATGCTGCATTTCTTTACAGAAAATCATATTACACTAAACAACAAAAAATTCTTTAAGCCACATCTCTCCTATGCCTACAAGATCCCTGTTCTTTGCTAACTACCTACTGATTTAACAGCTCAAATTCTGTATTGGGAGATTCCTGTTATGTATCTAAAAATCTTTAAAAAACCTCATCACATCAGGAATTCATAACAATAAATCACTATAATATTTTACATTTCTTAGATGATTCTAAAAAAAAATAAAAGAAATGCAGGACATTTTAACTTATGTTCTTGTTCTTTCCTTGGCTCTTTTACTACTTATTATCATAGCTAACATTTTATACAGTTTATTATTTTTTCATAACATGTGGAAAGGAAAAACCAATCCTTACAGTAACTGTGCATATGCCTGACAACACTGTCTCTTTTCTTCCCATCCCTTCAAAAACATGCAGAGCATTTCATTCACAATTATTTGATTTCTTTCAGCACTTCGTGTGGCTCAGAATATTATTTAGCCAAAAATGTCTTACAGTGATTCCTCACCACCTTTGAAAACACTGAACATAAAGGAAAAAAGTATACTCACATCAGTAATAAAGAAGATGATAATTAGAGTAGTCCAGAAGATGATTGCAATGAAGAGCAGCAGCAGCAGGAGGGGATGCTGCTGGCTTGTGTAGCGGTACTTCTCATAGAGCGGGTCTGATATCCTGCAGTCATCATTTTCATTGAAGAAGTATTTACCTTTAGCTGGCATTTTCCCCCAGGTTGGTTACTATTTCTCTCAGTTCCAAGCCCACACAATAAGTCACAGCTGAAGCTACTGCTTCAAAGAGAAGTTTTATCTTCTCACTGCTGCCTTTGTGATCTTCAGGCACACCGAGTAACCCGCGTTCTCTGGTTTTACTTCTCATGAGCATTAGTTCAGATTTCCAATGCAATTGAAAGCAAGAATTAGCCTCCCCAAAACAATAGGCAATTCATCATCAGCTCTACACATGAACCTCCAGATCCACTTGTAGGAATTTTTAGCAGGAGGGTTCTTTTAATTATTATTTTGCAAGTCTCTAACTCAAGTCCATAAGGCTGAATCTCACTTCCTGGGATGAACTCTGCAGAGAGACAGTACATTAAAGTGTTCAGTTAAGCATACACAATGTTCCCCAAGGCAGGAGGGGGAAATAAAAATAGATCATGCCTTAAACTCTCTACCTGCATGCCCTCACCAATGAGCCAAAGCTGTTTGTTCTGGTGGGGTGGCAGCCCAGGAGCCCCGTGCATGGGCAGTGGTGCCCAGCTCGCCAATGGCTGCTCTGCCCACCCCGACTGCGCCTTTCCCCTGCAACGGGAACATTTTCATATGTACATTTTCATATTACATGGGGTTTTCTTTCCTTGCAGCAAGGGACAGTTTCTATGAGCATGTTGTGTAACTGAGTGCTCACAACTCTTCTGAAGCTGTGTGTCTATATACTCTGTGTGTGTGTATATACATATCTCTATAAAATCTTCAATCACACTACACTTGGCATTCTTTTTCAAAATATGCATCTTAAAAATTAAGGAATCCTGGTTTTATTATTCCTTTCATGCTTTAATTAAGGCATAGCAAATGAGAAAAAAATACAGCTGTCCAAGCCAAAATTCATTAAACTTATTTTTTTAAAAGATACTTAACACCTAGTTCCATATATTTTATTCCACTATAAGTAATTGTGTTTCCGAGGCAATACATGTGTTCTGTTAATGAACATTAAAGAGTGAACTATGTTGTTAAGCACTAATGACCAATGTTCTTCTAATAGATTCATGAATTTAGTTCTCCAAATGCCAAGAGCCATTAAAAAAAAAACAAAACCAGCAGGGGGGATAAGATGGAGGGAAGCATGAAAAACAGCATTTCAAAAGTCTTCTTAAAACTTGATAATAGGACCATGGCTTCTTTGCCACTTGACTGCCATCACCATGGTGTCCAAGGCCAGTGCTCCAGGGAGAAAGAACCCATAACCCCACTTTATTTATTTTTTTTTTTTTTTTTTAGAAAAGATAAAACTTAGCCAGCTATTTTCAAGAGCCAAAATGCCTAACTGCACACACATATTTATGCTGTGCTCACACTACAACCAGGAAAAAGTTTCAGAAACCATCCTGAGTGATTTCACCTCTGTACGTAGAGCCACACACTACCACACTACCTAATTATTAATGGCCAAACAGGCAAAACCAGATACAGCAATAGTGAGACTGGGGAGTGGGTGGTGCAGAGAAATGAACTTTTATAAACTTCTTGCCCAGACTACATCACAAACTTGGATTAATCACAAAAAGAGAAAAGACCATATTGCATCACTTTTAGTCTGTAATACCCAGAATAAAGTGACATATGTATTAAAAAGAGAAATAAAATTGAAGATCTCTTTTAATACATCTTTCTCCTGTATAAGCAAGGTACACCTAATATCTCACCTGTACTGGTTATTACTGAGCTTTTCTTCATAATTAAAGGCCTCCCATTTTTCACTTGAAAAAATTATTCTGTTACTCATACCACCTGCATGTGCATAATAATGCTCTTGCAAAGAAGCATGAATCTTAGAAATCACTTCCACTTAAAGCAGGTATGAAGAAGAAATGGAAGCCTTCACATACTGTTTTAATATATTTTCCAAGTCAAAGTTAACTGAAGAATTACCTTACTTGAGTGTAAGCCAGCTTTTTTCTGACAATAGAATTATCAGAAGGTGTGCACAGGAGCAAGTATTTTAATCTGAATTGGTCTTTCAATAACAAGGACAACACACTACAGGCAGCAGGAAGGTTTGGCCTGTGAAGCACCAGAGAGGCAGAGAGCTCATTAAATAGCCTGGAGAATTCCTTTGCCATGGCAGCTGGGGTGCAGGAACACACTGCCTGATGTGAACCACTATGCAAAACAGAGGACAGGCTTGCTGTCCCAGTTCCCTCCAAAAGTGTATTTCAGAATAAAAATACCAACGAAAAAGTTCTTTAAGATACTTGCAGAAATATGATTTTGAGGGTCATTTTTATGGTTTTTATGAATTTTGTTAGTGCCTCAAACTTTATTCTCTGGTCAGGTGACCATCTGTAACAATGTAAATATTTGCAAGATAGAGGTGATTTTTGCCTCCCAGTGATTCATTCAGCCCTACCTATGCATACTCCAACCAGCAGAGAAGAAGAAGAAAGCACTGAACAGACAGGAAAAATCAAGTCAATTTTTCTAGCAATTTGAAATAGAATCACATCCAATTCTTGCATTTTGTAAGCCCCTTGAATCCTCTGCTACAGAGGTTTTATTTCTCTGAAACAATACTGACTGGGCAAATGGCATGAAGCTCCAGGCTTCTCAAGATGCCTCCCTGAATATATTGGAACTAAAAGTTTGGCTTGAGTTCTTGTCCTGGTAATAACTAAAGGGTCTTGGCCCCACGCCTCAGCTCTTTGAACCAGCAGTAGTTCGTGATCACTATCCAGCAGCTCTTTGTTTCAGTTCCAGCAACATTTCTTGCTGTCTATACAACTGCCTTGCCTCCAAGAGTCTCTAGTCTGCACTGCCTGTTTGCAGCCAAAGCTAGGAGCTGCTTTCCTATGCACATCCATCCCAATTGTCTCTTGGTCTCCCAGTTTTCACCTAGTGCTCAAGTAAGCAGCAGAGGCCCATCAGTTACCCCCCGCCCCCAATATTCAGGCACACTGCACTGGGCCTTTTTTTAACATTTTCTTTTTTTAAAGCACTGTAGATCACATCAGCCCAAGCATGTTGATGCTTGGAGTAATTTCAGCACCTTCCTCCCCAGCAACAGCCTGCATGGAGCAGTGAGAGGGCAGATGGAGGAGGGAGAAAGCACAGAACACTGAAGGCATTAAGAGTTCTGCTGCTCATCCCATGGACTTCTCTCTGGAGCTCTGGCACAAAAAGCAGTCTGCCCCAGGCAGTGCAAGGTGGAGCTGCAGAAAGAATGATGTGATACCAGATACAGAAGTCAGACTGATAACAAGACAGCTCTTGGGATGGCCCTCCTTTATTCTCTGTATTTGCAGAGCAGGAACAGTTTCCAGGTGGCAGCTCATTCACAGGCTGGGGAATGGATCTGGCAAACCTGCACCCTCCTGCCCACACCAGGATGTGCAGGCAGCCAATGATTCCATCCTTTTCCCCTCTCTTGGGAGAATTATTCACAGCAGCTACTGACCAAGTTAATGCCTTTCCAAACAGAATCCAAGAATGTTGCGGTTCTGCTTTTAATTTCAAAGCTGCTGAAATATCCACGAATGAACACATCCACAGTAACCACCTGGATCATTTTTAAAGTATTTTTTTTTCACTTAGCTGTTCATTTGCCACGAACTCAATCTTGATCACCTAGAGGTGTCTGGTTGCCAAAGAGCAGTCTAACCCTAAAATATTAAAACAAACCGTAACACCAAGAACCAAGTGAATTGATATAAATTGCCTATTCCTCTCAATAACTGGTGCACAAAAGCAAGCAGAACCAGTTTCTCCATCTTTAACTACAGCACCAGACAGTACAGCTTAGATTTTCATTCCAGCTTTTGTTTCACACAAATAACAACAGCGTTTCTGAAATTACTTTAGCAATTTCCATGACAAGAATGATTGCTGACCGTAATTATCCATTAGCAGATATTAAAAGGGAATCAGGAATCTATAAACATGCAGTAGAATAATTGAAGGAGATTAGTAGATTAATTATGAATCTCAGGCAAAAATAATCTCCAGTCTAGTGGACTCCACAACTAATTCAGTCTAGGAAATGAACTCTAGCAATCCAAACATACACCACAGGAAATACCATTCATGTTAAAGACAACACTTCTTCCTTTTAGACTGCTTTCAAATGCTATCCCTGCAGTCAAATTGGTTTCTTCTACTCATACAAAAATATTCAGCAGAGAACAGGTGTTTTCAATGATCTATTCGCTAAGAGTGGTAAGTTTCTTTACAAAGCTGAACCTTTTCTTATATATATTTTAAAGGTTTTCACATGAAACTACACTTACCTTAATTGCATTTAATTTCTGAAACCTCCTTCTGCAATACAGAAAACTCTCCCTTACATTTATGTTCTATTTTCTTACAAAAAGTGAACATGTCCAATTCAGCACATCCACTTCAGCACATCATCACTCAGAACTATACTTACATAAAAAAGCAATATGTAATTTGGAGAAGGGGAAAAAAAACCCAACAACAACAAAAAACAAACAAATAAAAAAATAAACAGGAGAATCCCACCATATGCCTAAGCAATCAGCAATTCTACATCATCTAAGCTTTGCCCTTGAACATTGAACCATGGCAATGTTAGTGCTAAATATATTGCACAGAAAGTATTGAAACGGAACATTTTTTATTCACATTCTTATTTCAGTAGATTGCTTCTTCTCAAAGTGTCCTACAGTGCAGCTCTGTCAGGATGATTGAGTGCAACAGCAGAGGTACCGGTGAGCTCCAGAGCTGGCCCAGTGTTTGGAAAGGAAAAGTAAACCACAAGTAGGAAAGGGAGGGCAATGAGCTGTTGAACTGACTCATCACCTCTCACAGGTCCACAGCCTCAGAAAAAGAATATCAAGAACACCACTTCTAAAGCTGGGGGCCAGAATGGGGAGTGTTTGTTGCTCATTTTTAAAACCACTAGTATTACAGGATGTGCTTGCAGGAAAGAGATTATAGTCACAGAAAGAAATCTCTGTGCTACTGATCCAGGTAAGACAGAGAAATGGTGACAGAAGACAGCTCAGGAAACTGACTGGTAATTTAAGACTAGCTGACAAACTGAGTTAGTATAAAAAGAAAGAAGAATTCCCTATAACCAGATTAATGCTACTGAATTACATGGGAGGGTTTACTATTGTTCAAAGGTAGTTTTTATTGTGAAAACACATGATGGTTCAAGCAACGAATCTATTAAGCCTTATAATTAGCAGCTGGGTCTGGCTCAGCGGGGCAGGGGAGGAACCAGTCCTTTTATAATCCTCGTTTTCAAAAGAAGCAAACTGCAGGGTGTAAAGAGATACATCACACCTGGTGGGAATTGAGCTGTGCTTTGCATCTTTCAAAATCCAAGGTGTGTGATTATTTCTTGGCTCCCCAATGCCCTGTCATATCTTACAGGTAGATTTTTCTGACTTTAGTTGCTTTGAAATTGAACTTAAAAAAGCCAATATTCCACTTACACTTTCAGTTTTCAGTGACCTATTTAAAATTTGTGTCTTTGAACACAGTGTCCTCAGAAGCCAGCTTTTCATTGTGTAATTTCAGCTTAATTGTATAAAAAGCAGAGTGCTTGTGCAGTTATTTAAAGCAAAAAAAAAAAAAAACCAAATCAAATCAAACAATAGTAAGCTATATAAGCTGCAGAAAAAAACAACTTAAAACACAGAGCATTAAATTTGAGCACTATAGGAAAAAACAGAGTTTTCAGCTAAGGCACGAATAGGGACAGAGCCTCTGTGTGAGTAAACCTCAATAATTTCTACCAGAATATCCCCATTTTCACAGAAATTCAAATTCCTGATATTTTCAGAATATCTATTTTTAAGGTGATGCCTTATCCTGGAAAAGGCTTTCAAAGCAATATTAGTGGAGATGGATGGATGGATAGATAGATAAATGTATTGCACTATGGAACACTCGGCCTTTACTAAAATCAGCAATAAGGAAAAAAAATCAAGAAAAGTATATTTGAACAGTTAAATTGGGGTTTTGGGCATTATATCATTGAGGTTACAGAAATACAGCATATAGCAAACAAAAGTGCTCAGGATGACAAGTTTTCTTAGCTCAATATAATTAATTACATCTACAATAAAATCTCTCTGATTTATATTGTAATATTTTGAATATGCCTCAGATATTCCATTTCAGAAAAGCAGTCAAGAAGCACAGACTGCTCATGTGACAGAGCCAGAGTGCTAGACTGTAACTGGACTCTTCTAATTACAACTGGATATACCAAAAGATGTGGAAAAAGAATAATAAAAAAATTAAATCACTGTGAACAGGAGTGTAAAAAGCACCACATATTACTCTTATTTTTTCCTGTCTCACAGAGTTATTTAGGGAGATTGTTACAGTTCAACAAAGAAATGAGTCTTTCCCACCTCTAGGGTAAATAGAGTATTTGCACAGAACAGGTGCAGCCATAATGTGGCACGGGACAAGGGCCACGCCATGGGAGGGAAGAAGATAAAACCTGTAAGATAAGAAATCACTTGCTATTTTGGTTGAGTCCAACTAAAACCAGGACAATAGAGAAAGAGGCTTCTCTACTTCCATGCTACTGAAGTAAATAGAAATACATATAGGCACCTGAAACTCAATCAATGCACCAACAACTTCAGTTTCTTTGACTTCTTTTTGTTCCAGTCTCTAATTTTCACAGAGCTAAGTATTTTTTTAAAACAACTTTGCCAAATGTGGTAACAAGAACGCAAGAGTGAACCATAGTGTTAAAACAACATCACTTGTGTCTACTGCCAAAGGGCAAAATTGTTGCTTCAATCTCAATTTCTACTTACTCAACTCTCACCAAAGCAATCAGACCCACTGGCAATCTATCTTTGGAACTAAATCTTAGCACATGGCCAAGAGATGAACAACAGAAAGAACACAATTGTGCATCAGTACCTGGAGCAGTGCACTGCAGGGTGGTGTTACAGTGCAAATACTTTTGTTAATGTATTAAATGCCCTTTATGAAAGCAAAGCCTTCATCTATTTATGAAACAAGGGGGAAGGTAAGAAGAAAGATTAAATCCAATCCCCCCATTACTTAACGACTGGTATTTCAAGAGTAAGTCTTATCGAGTACATGCTTTAGAAATCCTATTTCTATATGCTATTTAGTACAGGGGAATTCTAACGTTCCCCAAACTGAACTGTACAACATTGGTTACACCACCACATCCGTACTTCACAGCCAAAAAAACTAAAACTAACACTTGCAATGAGGAAGTTCCCTCCCTTAGAGGTTAAATATTAAAAACATCAACAAGGAGACAGACATTTCTAATAGAAGCATTGTTTCTACATTCATACCCTACTTCAGGACACAACACACACACACACTCCTTTTTTTTTAACAGTTTTCCAAAATTTAATATTTGGTCTAGGAAAGGTCCCTTGAGGACTCATTCTGAAATAAAAGAATGATAATGCACTGCAAACTTCTGAAATCTTGTGTTTTCAACCCCACTAGATAGCAACACACACTAGAAAATTGTTAGGAGCTGTATACAGGTTTTTCACTGATCCACACACCGTTGCACATAAGCCCCATGATCCATGCATTCAGTGAGTGCCTGGGGAAGCTCTCTTGGACTCCACAAAGAGGGAACCGTGCAGAAGCAGCGAGAGCTTTCCACTGATAACCAACACACTTCATGGGATGTTTTTTCCATGCTAAGTTTTGATTGTCTACTAAGATAATGGAATGTCTGAAAACAGTTTTAATCACTATCTTCTTGTTTCATCTTATCTTTTGACTTGTCATTTTCAAAGCTTTTTCTGACAGCCAGCTCTGTCAGAATGTTCCCAACTCCAACAGGCTACTGGAAACCTGCACCTTGTAAAGCACTGACTCACCAGGGAAAACATGGCTATCTCACCTGGCACAGCCAAAATGAAACAGACACTTTTAAACTAAATTTTCCTTAAGCAGCTTTGTCCTTTGGATATGCTGATACTAAGCCCTGTTAACTCGTATTAAAACAGGACTAGCTAATTCCAAACCTGAAACAACACAATAAACAGAGCAAATCTTTAGGATATGGCAAAAGTCACTCAGAGCAAAATGAAATCCACAGAAGAACCCTCCAAAATAATGAAGTATGCTCCAAAACCCTAATGGGGGTTACCACTTGCCAGCACCCAACCAATCCCCAGGGCAGTGTGTTAAATCATGACAGCAGCCCTTGAGAAAACACTTTTTACCTGGACTATAATGCTGAGCTGTCACAGCACATTACTTCAGGCTTTTGTGGACTTAAATCTTACTGAGACTACTGATAAGAGATGTATGTTTGCTTACCATTACAGGCCACAGGATTCACTGGGAGAAGTTTTATTTCTCCACTCCACTGTGGTCTGCTCAGTCCTTTTGAAGTTCCTGCAGTAGAGTGAGTGCAGCCCACTCAGGTATAATCCTTGACACTAAATCTTTTGATGTATCACACACAGGAACCTGCAACAAGACAGGGAATCTTTACTCCAAGGACCACTGTCAGCATTAACAATGCTTCTATTTGTTCCTCTCGTAGTTCACAGAAAAAAACCCTACTCGATCTCCATCTCTACGTACTATGAACCTTTACTCAGACAATCAATAGAAGAAAAAGTATTTAATTACACTGTGGCACACTGCAGCATGGATGAAACCTGATTGAAACACTAAATGGTGGATGGAAATGTCTGAGAATGAGACTGAAGCCTGATGAGAGGCATCATCTTTATGTTAACTGATCCCAATGCTTTTCAAACAAAGTCTCTGACAAGAAAACAACACTCTGCTAAAAATAGGATAAAAATGTTTTACTAATTTCACAGCATTATAGATAAAGAAAGACCTAAGTTCCTCAGTAAGTTTTATTACAAGATCAAATATCAGCAATTGAAAAAACACCCTAAGAGAAACTGAAGTAAAACAATGTATAAGGCAAAACAGCATAAGATATTGCAGGTCAACAAACATGACAAATATGGGAGGAAAACCAGCAAAAAAAACCCCAACAAAACAAAACAAAAAACCCCCACAAACTACAAAACATTCCCTCCCTGCACTTTTCTACTGCTAGTATGGAAATTATGAGATTCTGCCACTACGTTTGCTTTCCTTGGAGCATAAGAAGGGTATTAATGCACATTCCTAGGATGCTGTGAACAGAAGATTGTATCTCCAGGCAGGCAGATGATCAGAAGACATGGTCAGGTATTATCGTTGAAGCCAGTGCACCAGCTGTATCTAGTAGGGGAATTCATACCAGGCACCAGCAGGAGCCCTGGGTGCTCACTATTCATTGCTGCAATCCAGTATATGCTCACCAGGGACAGCAACCAAGAAGAAGAGTAAATGGTTACACAGCAGTGATGAACCAATGACACTGGGCAGCAGTTTACTGGTGTTCCGTTGGGAAAATGAGGAGGATGCCCAATAGTTAAGAGTGTCCCAGAAATTTCATAATGCTTTTTAGAAAAATAAACTATAATAGCTTTTAAAAATCGTCTCATTTTAATGAAGGTGCTTAATTGTAGTAATTCATACCTACAAAGCACCAAGTTGATCTTTAGAGAATTAATGTAAGGACTATACCAAACTGACAGAACTTCACTTTTAATTTTTTTTCATTTTTAAAAGATGCGCCTAAAAACATAAACTTTGCCAGAGCCCCTGATAAACAGCTGTATGCAGGATTCCCTTCAGTTACAGAGGGATCAAACTGCTGCTCCACTAGAAGTGTTCTTGGGATCAAGCCCTGGGGACAGTATCCTTCCTATCATACACAGACATTATAAACAAGGATAACACCTGGGAGAAATACTTCACATCCAAATGTAAAGGGAAGGGAGTTAAAAAAGAAAGATTCTCTCTCTATTTGTAACTGAAGTTCCTCAGAGGCACAAAGACCAGCCTGCTGATAAGCAGCAAGTTTCCGGCAGTAAAGTGATACACAAAGTACTTTGAGCCATTTTTTGATCTGCAAGACTGACAAGCCTCTCTGCATTCAGCACTAACCACAGGCACCTATTTCCCTAGCAACAGCTTGTGGGGCACTTTCATTTTGACTGAAGAACATTTAACCAGTTACATTATGAGCCCTGCACCTTGCTGCTACAGCAGCAGTTGCTTTTCACACCAACCAAATTGTTATTTGTGTAGTATTGAGCTGGTGGATCAATGCTGCACCTGCAGCACAGATTTGCCTTATTGTTTTTTGATGTTTGTGTTTTTGTTTTGTTTTTTTTAAACTATCTGACCTTTATCAGGCTAAAACTAGTCAAAAGTGAAAAAATCCAAAACCCTACAGTATTAAAAAAAGGTCTTCCTCCTCCTCCTCTATCTACTACTATTTTCCAAATGTTTCCTTTAAGTTTGGAGTATTAGAGCACACAGAAGAGGAGGATGTGACAACAGTTCTTGATTAACTTTAGGGAGACTTAACTAGCTGCAAGAAACACAAATTTCACATAACAAACTCCAGAACAGAAGGATAGATTGTTTCTGTATTATGAAATCCCAGACTTATAATATTTCACCAAACTTAACACCTGTTCAGAGCAAAGACTTGCAAAACTGTTTGATTCTTCCCAGACAGTCAACAGCATATGGAATAAACTGAAAATCCAGAATTCACTGTGGCTATGGAAATTGTACAGAAGCTTAAAAAAACCCATTGATTTTGTTTGCCTCCTTTTTCAAAAAAGCACCCTTCACCTTTTTCTTTTGGTGCAGTTATGAAATATGCTTTTTATTCCCATCAGTAACTTAATTTTGTCACCATAAATAGAAATTGAACTGATGACTAGCTTAAAGTTTATTTTACTCAGAAGCATCCAATACAGTCTGTTGAAGAAACAATATAAATACTCAGGAACCAAAAAGAAATCAGAACAAAGCAAACAATATTAGATAAAAACTGGCACTACTTCCTCTCCCACTCTACCATCAAAACTACATTGAAAACCACAAGAAGAGTCAAGAGTGTGTCAATTTCTCCTATAAAAAGGGGTTTTAAATTCCTAAACTATAACATGAAGGAGCATGCTGACTGTGCATGTTACAGCTCACTGAACTGCCTTCAGTTCCCATCTTCCTCTTACCTCTTGCTGCATTTGATCTTGGCTACCCCTGTCTTATAAACTCACATGAAATCACTGGGCTTTTACCAAAAGCCCAAGAACATGATTTCAATGACCACATCCCGTGGTTAAAGCATAATAAATTCCAGAGTTATTTCTCGCCTGTAATCCCATATTTCCATTCTGCACATACAAATTCTCCAAACCTTCTGAAGGCCTAAGTGCCTGTATGCAAAGGACAACTGTTGTGGTTAAAGCTAAAAACTCAGATCCATTCTCTAGCTTTTAGCCCTCCCAGAGATTTTCTGCTGGCTGGCTCCAAGTGTGTGGTATCCCCTTTTTCTCTCCCAAAGGAACTGACCTAATACCAACATCTACTCGCTAAAGGTGCCAACAAAATAAATGAATACTCACAGGACATTTTAGGAATACAGTAGTCCCAAGCTTATAAGACACAAATAATTTTGGACTATAACATCTTTGTTGGCACTTAAATATTTTGCTGGACTTTAGTCTCATACTTCCAGAAACTGATATCATTCCTGGAGGAGGATGTCTTTTCAGCTGTGGCAGGAAGCACAGTGCTGGGCTTTAAATATCACATAAAAAATAATGAAATTATTGTGTAATTGCATTATATTTTTAAAAATAAATATATAATCAAATAAGAATGCATGATGTTAAGGACAGCAGAATGTTCATCCTTCAGCTCCACTGAGACACAGTGGTTACAGAAACAACACAGCGAATCAGTGCTGTAAATTCAGTTACAGGAACAGGGACGGGGGGGAAATCTTCCATTTAACACCAGTTTTTTCAACAGCAAATGAAATCTGCATCTCTGAGCAATGATGGGACAGAACAGTGGGTGAAATCATTAAGTTCCTTCCATTCCTTTCACGTGGTTGTAACACCAGCACCACTCTTTAGGACCCGTTCAAGCTGACACATGCATCCCCACCACCACTTCCCTATTGCTAAGGCACAGCTCACTGCCCGAGCAGCAAACCCTGACAGAAAGGGGAAGGGCCACGTGTGAAGTGAGGGATGCGAGCAACGTGTTCAAGTATCTGCTACAGCAAATGTGTATTTATTCCTAAATCACCATCCTCCCTGCACACAGAGTTTATATCAGTTTAACGAACAGAAATTGAGAGAGGAAAGTTTTGCTGCTCATTTTAAAGAGCTAAACCCTCAGGCTTTGGCTGTGGCTCTTCACCAGGGGCATCTCCAGTAATATTTGCTCAATAAGTTTCTCCTTTTCCTCTTCCTCCCCACTGTTTGCTCCTGTCTTGTCACCACACCACACCATTGTTTCAGTAGGTGCGTGTCATTGTTCCTGGATCTACACTCAGTGAGATCAGCCCAAAAATAACCCCTTGTCTCTCCTAGGTTTTGTTTCTTTTTGCCCAAGAGGCAGATGGGGTCGGTGACTGTGCAGCCGGCACAGCTGAGAGCGTTTGGCTGCGGAGCAGAGGCTGGACAAGGATGTGACAGTGGAACGTGCTCCTTCACCTTAAAATGCTGCTGCAGCTGTCATGGGAAGGAACTGTGTTCCCACATGTGCCCCGAGACGAGGGACAGCCCGGAGAGATGCCAGGCAAGAGGCAGCAAGCGATCAGCTTCTCGGGGAAAACAGACCTTTGCTAAGCAAGTAGTCAGGGTGGTCTGTAATTCTCTATTTTAACATCCGACAAAAGCCATTAACAGCTTAGTTACACGCAGTCCACAACCTGCAGGAAATAATCAAGGCTGTAAAGAACAGGGACTAATAAAGATATGCAAGCAGGGAAGACTCACCCCAGTCAGACTGGTTCAGCCCATCTCTTGAAACTGAAGCTGTGAATGAGGAGATCCAAGATGCTTTCCCAGGCTAGGGAGGAGAGTCGTAATTGCATCATTTTTCTAGATGAGCAGTGTCAACGATTTAGGCTGTGAGTCAGTACTGAGCCAGTCAATGCCCTGCGGTGGTCCCTGGGGCCCTGTGCTATTAGAAGTGATGACTTTCACAAGAGGCTGCTGAGCAGGATCCAAGCAGACTTGCACTTATTAAAGAAAGGAGAACTGCTACTTTATGTTTTCAGTAAGAGCAAGAACATACTGCCAGTACTTTGGGCAACTTCCAGCAGCCAAATTACTGTTAATGTCCAAAACACTTTCCACTTTGTCTGGGAGACTCCAAGATGAGTAAATAAAACCTCATGTACTCTCATTTCTATCAACATTTCACAGAAAGAAAAGGCCAGAAATAAATCAGACTTGCTAGAATCACCCTGTGAGCACTACTCATATCTTTTGAGTGCCTGGTTTATACTTCCACCACGAAATCACACTTCAAGTTTGCTGCCTAAAAATCCAGTAATTTCGTGTGGAGAAAGAACAGTGCTCCTTCCTTCCAACTTAAAACTGTTGCATGGCAAGATGTACACCAAAATGATCTGTATTCAAGGGCAGGAAACAGGAGAGGAATAATTAAAGGAGTTTGCAGATAAAAGCAACTATTTGAAAAGATTAACTCACACTTTTAGGCAAAAGGGAGTTAAGCACAGAGACTGAAAAAACAGCAATCATTTTGTGACCATTTTGCAGCTTGTAATGCATGTTTTCTATCTTGGACACCTTCCACAGATTAATCTCAAACTCAAGTACTTTTGCATTTGATTACCAGTCTCAAAAGTCCTTTGAGGTCCCAGTGAGAAAGAAAACGAAAAACCAAACATTTAAATGTGTGTAGTGTTTCTGAAGTAACACAATCCCCAAATATTTACAAATCCAAACCCCCCACACTTAACACTTCACTCCTTTTTGTTGGTTTTTAATTCATTTAACTGACTTTCACAAACCTTCACGATGAAATACCATGGTGCTTGAAAATGAAAGTATCTCAAGAGTCAAATTTTAACAAATTAAGCAGAAACCACTGAAAAACAATATAATGCACAATATAACAAATCCTGTACTCATATTTATCATTGAGTCAACCCACTTTATCCAGGAACTAACACTCAAATGGCAAGGAGAAACATAAGCCATATGCAAACCTTCAGTGACATTAACCATGCATAAAAACAGGCAAATCTACATTTTTAGGTACTCTATATATTACACACAGACATAAAAATGCTGAAACATTTATTTAAATCATAAAACACTGGCTTGCACCCAGACTTCTACTACTTTATTGCCATGCTAAGTCTAGGCCTACAGACACTACAAGAAGTCAGAAATGAGGAAGGGAAGGTAATAAATGTAAGTAAAAATGTCTGGTATGTATTTTTGTTAAAAAGTTCTGATCCACTGCTTAAAATGACTGTAAGCAGTTACTGAATTCACACACATATATGTTGGATTATACCAATAATTTCATTACTGTCTCTCTGTTAAATATTAATATAAGCATATACCAGTACAAAAAAAACAAAACCAACCAAACAAACAAATCCCCAGATGACAAGTTGAAATTAAATACAAGAAAACAACCAAAACTTAGGTCTCAAAACATTCTAGCCAGTCCACAGCATTTTTTACAAAAAGACTCAACTGCTTGAATGTGTTCAGTGACAAGCACAGAAAAAGGCTTTTTATGTCTTTCACACACACTCCCAGCTTTAGATGGAGCTCAAAAAAAGGTGGGGGAGATAAGAGATTTGCAAGAAATGTCCAAAAGTTCAAGTGATGTTAAAAAACCCAAAACAATCAGTGTGCCAAAAGAGAAAAGCTGTCACATTGGAAACACACTGTACACAGTCAGTAGCAGATAGCAAGGACAAATAAAGCATTAAGTTTTAATATTTAGATACTAGACAGGAATGATAAGCACAGAAACCAAAATTCACTGAACTCTCCAAAAACTCTGATTTATGAAATCCCAATTTCTTTGACAGGATGACACACAAAAGAAGTAAAATAAAGTAAAACCAAAGCTGGAAACCGTGTCTCCCAAATATCAGAGACATTTTACATGTACTAGGAACACTAGATGTCCTCTTTACCATCATCACAGTTGCAATAAATCTGTACTGTGAAAAAAAGGAAATACTCAAGTCACCCACAATAAACAAAAATTAAGATTTACAGAAAATTATAATCATGACAGCAAATATAATAATTTATATATCAATTCTTTTAGTAGTGTTAGATTTTATCAATGTCCCTTAAAGTTTCCTCCTTTGGCTGAGGTGAAGCCTGGAGGTTTGCACAAAACCACGTTTCCCAGTGGGATTCTGATCACAGCCGTGTGTGAGTGACCTCCCCTGGGCTGACACAGACGGGCCAGGGGTCTGATGCTCCCCCCTTGCCGACAGGGAGCAGCTCTTGGCCCAGTGACTGCTCCTCCTCCAAGAGCATGAGTGACTTCCCCAGGCTGCCCTTGCTTTATGACCCTACAGCAAGGATCAGGAGGAGGTCAGTCTAAGGAACAGGGATGATTCAGTGAATGACGCATCAAGGAACTCAGACTGCAGGTCAAGAAATCCCCATGAAGAAAAGGCATGTTCTTATTCTGCCAGAAGTCAAACAAAAGAAATGCCAGGAAGCTCATCAATAAAAGCAGATGTTTGTGTCAGTACTCCTCCTTCTGGGTCAGAACTCAGTCTGGTGCACAAACAAGCAATGTACAAACCCAAGGTAACTGCACCTATACAAAACTGTATGGCATATTCCAGAAGCATAGCATATAATCTTTGCCATATATTCCCCTTCACTTAGTGTGCTTGAAATCTGAAGTTGCTATTTCATTTTAGGGAAATATACAAAAAAACTTAAGTCAGAGGCTCAAAGAGAGTGCTTAAAAGTTTGCTGACTTCTCCATCAAGACAGGAAGGAAGTTATAAGAATGATTTAGCCCACTGACTTACAATGTTAGTGTTTTATCAGAATATTAATGATAGCAGACATTTTTAGTGGACCCTAAATCACAAAAACATTTCAACTAAGCTTTTAGCACTTGGATGCAGAGAAAAACTCAATTTCAGCCAAAAGTAGACAAAAATTCATAGGGGAAGTGAAACATCACCTTACAGTTCTGAAATGGTTTTTTATTATTATTTTTTATAAATAATTCATAACCAAAAGCTCTGTTTGGCAATGCTGCAAGGAGGGTGCAACAAGCCCCCATGTTACTACTGTGTAAAAAAACAAAAAAAAGGCTTGGCTTCTTTAAACAGAGAAAGGGCAGGTGAGTAAAACCTACTGTTAGCTTTATAGCTATATAACCCATGCTGTTAGCTATATAGCAACATAAAAAAGAATTAACAATAATGAATATCTTATGGGAATACAGGCAATCATCCCAAACAGCTTAGAACTAGAGAAAACCACATGATCTTGGGATCCTTCTGATACAAGTATTAGTTCTAATCAAAAGGCACACAATACAGTTTGTGCTCTACAAATGGTCTGTCCAAATTATCAAATTATCTGGATTTTAAAGATTTTTTTTTTAAAGGCTACCATGGCAAGGAAAACTATCTACCTAGTTACACAAACAAGTTATTAGCTGATCAATTAAAACATGAGGATTAATAGTGTGTAAAATCTCCCATAGTAACTGCCAACATACAAACTCATAGTCTCTTGTAAAGCAAAGTAGAATTACCTGTCTCACATTTACCTTATTCTGCATAACATCATACACAGGTAATAACCAAGGTATTTTAAACTTGCTCGCTGGCAACATTTTGTGCAGTCACCCTCTTAGGTTAGAAAGCAGAGCTGTTACCTGCCCGATTATTGCCTAAAAACTGGTGTGGCCATAACTACCACATTGCTTCCCTGATGTAAGAATATACATTTATGTTAGAAGATAGACACACAGCCTGACTGTGGACACTGCTAGTGGAGGTGAGGAAACAATGCCATCATAAGCAGCTCTGCTCTGTAATCACAAATTCCTTATGACTGTCACAGGAGCCTAGATATGGACTCTGAAGTTCAGCTGGGCATTACTAACACTCTTTAAACATAACAGTCCTTTGTTCGACAAGCGGAACAGTTAGGTAGGGCAGGTTGGATGGCACTGCATGGAGGAAGGAGCAGTGCTCAGCTTCCTCCGCTGAATAAGACACCAATAAAGACCATCCACAATTACCTGGGCTGTTCCCCAGCAGAACAGGTGGTTAATGCAGGTAAAAACCAGTTTTTCAGGTCTGAACTCAAATTGTGTGGTAACCATGCAACAGACCACCCAAGGGTTTGTGACTGACCAGAGGGTCACACGGCAGCAGAGGAAACAGCAAGAGAATCAAAGCCTGCTTGGATCCCTCTCATGGAGCAAAGAAAGGCCTGTGCTGGGGGTGTCACGTACAGGGACGTGGGAATGCTGGAGAGCATTGAGCAAATCCTAAAGAGCACTTCCAAGAAGAAAGATTCATGGAACAGCATGCTGGCTGGAAAGCAGCTTTAAAAATTCCCCCACAGTGAGCTATATGTCTTGTGTTCTTAGCATTTGGGACTCCAGAGATGTTTGTTTACTTCAAACAGACAGACTGATTTAAATGTCCAGGGCAGTAAAGTGCAGGCTGAGAGAGAGGGTGCAGAGAGGCAGCACCCAGAACCCCAAGATGCTTAAAGCACTCACATATGGGGTGGACACAAGTCTAGCTGGCTGGTGTCTTGCAGAGAAGGCACAGATCAGGGCAGTACCACCACAAACTACCATACAAAAAGAGAACTTAGTAGAATTCAACCATGAGGCTGAAAATAGGGATGGAGTTGTTCCCCACTCAGAGCCTGCACACTTCCCCTGCATCCTTATATATACATATTTTATTGGCAGCAGAGACAACTTCAAGAAAAGCCTAATGATCAGTGAACAACTCAGTTCAAAACAAGTATAGCAGAATGTATTTCCAAATACAACTGCCTGCAAAAGTAGGACAAAAATTCAACTTGTAAAACAAGTGTTCAATGCTACTCTGATAAACCAGTTTAGCTACAACTACATCCAAATTTCCTGTGTAAACATGCTTGATATAAATGGTTATGGAACACAAAGCCAATATAAGAAAAGAGCAACTCTGGTTTCTTGCCTAAATCTGCCCAGAATCTTGAAAAACAAATCTTCCCCCTTTTACTCTTCCAATATACTATTCATTAATTGCAATTTAATGTCCTTTATCTAACAACATTGTTAATTAATTGGTCTGCACCTGACCAGAAGCAATTAACACCCACATGCAGTTCTGCTTTTACTGACAGCCTGTGTCACTAAATCATGTTCTACAACTCTGCAAGAGAGCTCTGAACAAGTAAGCAATCAACACATCAGCTCGCTGGGGAAAATAAAACTGCCTGTGTGGAATTTTGCCTACTGTGGCATTGCAAAAAATGCATCAAATTGTTTTTACAAAGTAACTATATTGCTTTTTTCCTGTTTCTTTGAAACCTTAACATGGTGTTTATACTGTTATCAAATCAAATTCTCACTTTCTAAGAGCTCTGACTACCTTTCAACAGCTGTGAGTTTTGTGTTATTATAACACTGCATGTTCTTAAGCAAACCACAATACATATCAACTCCTCTGTTGCTGTAGCACAGCAAAGCATCTTCTGCCTTATTTAAAAAGTACAGCATCCTGAGGGAAAAGGGAGTGGGGAGTTTGTGACTGGTACAACTAGCAATCTAAAAATAAGATATGAAAACTACTAAATTCAAAACAGGATACTCCTCAGGAACTTGCAAAAAAAATAGGAGATTTTTAAAAAGTACTACAGTGAAATATTTTTATATTCATTTCCCGCTGTAAAAGTAAAATAGAGGAACAGAGCTCACCCTTAAGAAATACTGCACCTGGGTTAACAATTCAACTGGCAATACCTCCAACCCAAACACAGTCCGGGTCACTTTCCCAGCATGTTTGCAGGGGGATAACTTACCTCTTGGATAACCAGGAGCCCAGTTTTACAGTGCAGCCACCGCCAAAGAGGAGGGAACCATCCCTGCCTGTCTCTCTAGAAGTTCAACAAGTTCTTGCCACTTCCTCTAGCCTGGTTGTTCTGTTCCTACAGAGGAAAAAAAATATTATACTTTAAAAATGCTTATACTATTCAAAAACTTTTTGAAACGGGCTCTTTGCCCAGATAGTTCTGTGAATCACCTCAGCAGGAGGGCAGATGAGCTGACTCCAGGGAGGGGTAGAAGCAAGCAGTGCTGCTCAATTTTAGTGACAGCTCTCCTTGAGCCAATTTAGTTACAGCAGAAAAATCACAGCCCTCATTGCATTTACTCCTGTGTTCATACTCAAAGTCATATAAGAATATTTCTAGAAAAAAAATTATTGTTTTTACGCAGACGTCATTAGTCATTTTAACTTAACTAGTGAGCAGAATGGAATTTAAAGTTTCCAGGACCTAGAAGTAATAAATCCACAGAAGTATACTTTGCCTCTGTTTTATTCCTGTCTTCTAACAAACTGCACAGGGCCTACACACAGTAGCATCGGTACTACACATGGAATAAGCAGAACAATAAGAATTTGCACAATTCAAGTATCAAAATTGATTTGTCTTTATCTGTGACAAGAATTTTTAAAATATTTGAACCTCAAAACCCAGTTCTTGATTAATATGTACTAGTAATGCCTACATACATTTCTCCCATCTTCTGTCATTTATTTTTGTTTATTCCAATAAATGTGTATCTCACAAATGTATAAAAGTTTGTTTCCTTGGCATCTAAAGGACTGTCACCTTCATGGCAGCAGGCTGAAAACACTGGCAAAGCAGGAGGAGGAGATCAGGCAGAAAGTGTCAGGAAGTGAGCAAGCTTTGATAGTGGTACCCCAACTTCCTTTCAAATGAGGAAATTAAAACCAAAATTCTGTTCTGCTACTGTGACTTATTTTTTTGATTCAGTCCCACACATGCTCAGTAGCAATAACAGGGAAAAAGACAGAGACACACAGAAAAACTCCAGTACAAAGTTCATCCTCTCTCAACTTGAACCAGTCTGTTTTTTTCCCCACAGCCTGCCTAAGTCTGAGCTTGTTTCAGCAAGCAGGTCCTGCCTGAAATACCGTAACAGATGGGCTCAGGCTGACATGAGCCAGATGCTAAGAATATCTGGCATTTAAATGATCAGGGCTTTATCGCCCATTTCCATTAATTCCAGCTGAGTTTGAATAAACCTCAGTGAGCTCAGTCTGTCTGAATCCACCTTTGGAGCTCCCTCCCAGCTGCACTCCTTGCCCAGCCCTTCCATGTGCTCTCTCATTCTATTGGAACGCTTGTTCCCTCATCATTTTCGTTACTTGGATGCAAAACGGTATCCAAGTAAGAATTAGTCACTGCTAGGTGGTTTGATCATCAACTAGTTCTTTAAAAGAACCCCTAGCATGAATGTATATCTTTACATAAATAAATAAAGCAGACAGAGTCACTGATTGGACATTAAGTATTTAAGTCAATAATGACTAAAACCCAGGCCATATTGAAAATGTAAAGCACCTTACTAAAATATTTTATTCAACTCACTGAAATGGTAACTAATCATTATTAGTCATAACAAAAATTCATTGACTGAAAAGTAACAAACTAAAACCAAAATTATATAGTCAGAGGTAAATTATTTCTCCATTTATCTACCCATAAAACTCTTATTATGTTGTCTCCTCCCTTGAAACAAAGCTTGCAGTCTTAAGACCTAAAAATCTTATCAAAGCCCATTAAAACATTTTTGTATTGATTACATTACAAGACTATGCTTGTGGCTTTATAACCAGCAGCATTATTTTAAAAATATAAGAATTTATTGCTATTCTTGCTGACCATCTCAGAAAAACACAGTCTTTTTGTTGGGGTCTGAATGACAGCTCAGATTTGGAACAGTACTTATTTCTGCATCCCACAGAATAGAAGATGGGACAAAGCCTTATCACCACCTGTAAGCAAACTGTGATGCAGAACACAGGAGAATGAGCTTGAAAATTACCTCCTTAATTATCTTTATCTTTACCAGAAGGTTCCACGAGCTACCTGACAGAGCAAACATGCACACATGCACTGCAGTGAACACAGCACATGTGCAGCACTGGGGCACTTCAGAGAGAAGCTGCCAGAAACAGCCAAACAAACTTCTCACCTTCCTCTGACTTATGCCAGTTGCAGCCTTGGTAATCTTTGTTATTTCTGTTTTAAACTAGAGTGCATTATTTATTCACTCAGTTTCATGCTCAGAAACAGAAGTTAAACACACCCTGCTTGTTCCTTCTTTCTAATTACAGACCACAAGCTACATTTAATGCTGAAACAAGGAATACAGAACAGCTGTTAAGAGAGGAACATTTTGGCCATTAGCTGTGAAAAAAGCTCTTAGGAAAAGTGGTATGTGTGGCTCTGTATCACATGAGAGCCAGGTTTGATTTTGTTTCTTCTTTAAAAGCACCAACAGACCTGAAGCCTCTGAACTGCTGTAAAATTTAAAACAGCAGCCTGAAATGCTACCTAAAACAGGCTGCACAAAACCAAGAGGTTTGAAGGACACATTTTGACATAAACTCAGGTCATAACTCCAAGGTACTGAGGTAAATCAATGCCTTGGTTAGAAAAAGAACAGCAGCCCCATGTTTCACTTCAATTTTGCTCAACCTAGACAAAATTGTTTGATATTTTACACCTTAATTTTACTGACTCTGAAGAGTTAACACTCAGCAGTAGCAATCTACATGTGGTGTGAATGAAATATCATTACAACATATTTATCCCATTGTAGGTTATATTTATTATGCAAAGAACACTTCCAAAGGGAAGACCCAATTGTTTGCCTCTCTGCCTGCATATATGGAATACCCTGCCACCTGGCACCACAAGACAGAGCCTGTATCCTATTCAAGGATAGGATGATAAGAGGAAGATAGGATGGTGTAAGAGCCGAAGAAAAGTAATAACAGCAGTTATTTAACGTGATTTGCAAGTCCCTGGAGATAGCAATGATAATGACTTTTATTATGAGATAAGAGTTATAAAACTCCTAATTTTATAACACAGCACTTTTTTCCAGGTGAAAATGTTGTGGTTGTTTAAATAAGAGGAGGGGGAAAACCCAGATCAATGTAGGTACTGTTTTCAAAATGTAAAATTCGGTTTTTTCAGCAAACACAAGACAGCCTCTTCACAAAGTCTGCCATAATGACCTAAGGAAGAAGTTGCACTTCCTTATTGTAATACTAAATGATTTAACTGCACAGTGGTTACAAACTATTTCACACTGTAACATCCTGTCAGCTTAGCAAATAATCATCTTGAAACTTTGCAGATGCTACCGTAATAGATTATGTCCCTACTTGTGCAGTATTCAACCTTTGAAAGAACCGGCCACCTCCTGAGACGGCGCTTTAGAGAGACTGCACTTACGAATTTGCATATTGCCTGGGCTTTAATTAGGGAAGAAAAGAGCGACCTTCGGCTCAGCCAGGTCCCAGTTTTCATCTGAAAACCCTTTTTGGTTTCAGTAGGGTCTGTAACTGCACTGTAAGAGCATGCCTGTGTCTCCTGAGCCGCCTGTGAGCACAGCTGCTGCTTGGAGAGCAAAAGAGCAGCGGGAAGCAGTGAGGGGCAGAGCAGTGGCCAAGGCTCCCTCGGTGCCAGCGGGCACAGACCTCACACCTCGGGCACAGCACCCCTTCCACCAGCTGCTCCTGCACACCTCAGTTCCCAGGCGGATTTTGGATATTTCTAAAACATTCTTTGATTTACACAAAAGACTATTTCTACGTAGAAAAAGTTCCAAATGATACTTGCAATACAGAAGCCCTACAGGTGCTTAGTGCAGTTTGACTATTAGTTTTTATTAATCTAAAACACCAAACAAAACCAGGTAGACTGGATCTTTTTCCAGGTAGATAAAATGTAGCTTCAACACAAACGAGGAAGCAACCACTGGGTGAAGTATTTCACCACATGTTTTACAGCCTCCATAATAAGTTAAAATCAGAGCAAGTAATTTTGATAAATTCAGTAATGTTAAACCCAAGGCAAAGTCACAACGCAAAAATAAATCCATGATTTTAACTCAGATATTTTATTGTAACTCCATGGGGGATACTGTTTCTTTCTCTTTTTTTATCTAAGGGCAACTGGCAATTACACAAACACCCACCTTAACAGAGAACAGTGATCATCACCTCTAGGCTTACACCTTAAACTAATTAGCTCTCAACCAACACCTGCTCTTTCACTTAGCACAAGCCATGAGAACATAAATACCCACATACATTAGGGAATGAAGTCTTTTCCTTGTTTACTCTTAATGCTATTGACATTAGCTTCATTAAGAAAAATTTAAGAAGTTTAATGGCTGCTTTACAAGAACCCCCAATGACCCTAATTGCTGTTAGTAATGGCTTCTAGAAGCACAAATAACATGTTATAATGGCCATTAGAAATCTATATTCGCTTACTGCTTTCAGGGTGATATTCCACACACTCCTTCCACATTTCTGGATAGGGAGAAACTGTCAAGGTGTGGTGACTTTGGCAAATACTGGTTATAATGTCAACCACTGCAAGGAAGACCTTTTTCAGAAGTACTTAGTTCACTATAGACACAAACATACCATGTGTGCACTGTATCACAGGCCTTAACATAGATAGACCTCAGCACATCCTTCCACCTACAGGCCATCATAAAAAAAATACAGATCAGGACTTCAACACTTGGAAGGTCAGGACACCTAAACAAAGAAACCCCTCCAGTCCACACACAACCACCCTACCCCACTCTTTGTTTGTTTATTTACTTTTGACATAGACACAAGCATTAAACCCTCCTAGAAACTTTCTCTCCTGGAATCCTGCTTGCATAAAAATAATATTGAAAATTATTCTTATTAGTCCTCAAAATATATAATAGCTACAGAATTTCTTTATGGTACTTTTTCCTTCTAGAGATAAAGCAAAAACATAAATATTTTTTTTTTTGTAAGGTGAGTTCATTTTAAAGTTTCCAGCTCCCTTTCTTCATTAAAAAGGGGGGGAAAAAAAAAAGAAAAACCACCCCAGAAAAGATACCCTCCCCATCATGAATCCTAGCAGAAAGCAGTAAAGTCACTAATAAAGGTCATTCACATCTTATTTCCCACTATGAAGAAATTTTCATATTGCAGTGCCCAGTACAGAACACTTTATTTGCTATAATAAATCGCAAACACTTCAGATTCAAATCCACAGTTTTGAGGTAGGTTTGTGTGGATTTCCCCTGTCTTGTATTTGTACAGCACTTATCACAGCATGGTCTTGGGCCACAACCAAGTGTGTCAGGCTCTCAGCAGTACAAATAAAATATAACACATCTGACAGGAGAAAAACAGACTTCTATGCTGAACCAAATTCAAATATTACAGTGCATATTTACTTTGCATGTCCAAAAATGCTTTCAAAATGTCTCTGCCAGTTCTCAGCATTTGTGCTAACCACATCCTCTACTCATGAAAGAAGTCTCAGGCTCTCTCCTCAGTGTGGTCCTGGGTTGTTGGTGACAATATTCCCCTGCTCTAGCACTTCCTTCATCTGCCACTGGCAAATGTAAGATCCTTGCAATAACATCCCAATGCTGTGCTATATCTATTAAAGCATTTTAATCCCTTTACTAACCTGTAATAAAAATGCCATAACACATCCTACCGAAATTAAATTTACCTCTTCAGCAGTAAAAAAGACACAAACCAAACTTCTGATATTTCAAGTTTCCCCTAGTATTTATGTACCTCCTTCAGAAATTTAAAGCCCTATTGTGCTAAAGAAAAAAATGCAAGCCTAAAAGAATCCAAAATACTCCATACCAGAGCAGGCAGCTTTTGGCTTTTGCGACCAAAAGACAAACCCAAACTTCTCCATTCATGAAATGGGTGGAACGACACACCAATTCTCAAGCCTCGCTGCTTTACCAAATCCACCTTTTCTAAGCCAAAGAAACTTGGCAGAAAAGGTTTGCGGGCCTGATGTTCGCTGTTCCCAAGCGTACCAAGTGGTGCCATAAGAGGTGGGAAATAACCATTAGACGGGAAACCTTGGGCGCTTTGCAGTCGGTGCTTGCGGAGCGCACCCCCCGAGCGCTCACACTCCCGGGGCGGTCTCACCTCACCTGCGGCGGCGGAGGAGCGGCGAGTCGGGGCTGGGGATGGGACCGGGAGCTGCTGCTGCTGCTCCTCCTTCTCCTCCTCTTCTTCTCCTTCCTCCTCCTCCTCCTGCCGCCGCCGCCCGAGGTATCTCCGGGGCTGGCGGAGCCTCCCGGAGCGGCGAGGGCGGGACGCGCCGGGCATCGCCCCTCCTGCCTCTGCCTCCTGCGGGAGGGATCGCCTGCTGCTCGCCTGAGAGGGCGAGGGGCTCCCCCTGACGAGCCCGGGAGCCCCTCAGCTCCGCCGCACCCCGTCCCGCACGGTGTCCGTGTGTCCCCCCATCTGCAATCACGCTCTAGGAGGGTGGAACCAAATTTCTGCCCCGGAGTCTGAAAAATACGAAGGTTTACAGCCAGCTGTTTTAATTCTGGCCGCTGTTTGGGCGCTCCTGGCAGGACTCCCAACTTCTGGGACAAGGGACCTGTCAGTGCCGCCATCCCACAGCAAACATCCCATTGCTCCTTGAGCCCCCCAGACTGCTCCGTGTTTCGCTGGGCTGCCAGTGAGTTCCCAGCACACTGAGCCCTGAACATACGGCCACTAATTCAGACCAAGCCTGGCTCTGCCACATGCTTAGTCCAATGCCAAGCTCACTGGAGGCAGTAGAAAGAAATGCCGATTTCCATGGATTTTTGGATTATCTGGGGAGCTGTTTGTCAGTCACCAGTAACTGCACGCAGCTGTGTCAGGCAGGTGTGTGCCCAACTACCTGCAGCTGCAACCATGTGTTAGTCATCCATCCATGGACCTACCATTACTGCAATAACACCTGAGTAACTAAATACAGTTTTCACTTTTGTCCTGCCAACCAGCTGCTGCTTCCACACTCAGTCGGCCTGAGCGATGAGTTTGAATTGCCTCTCTCGGAGGGAGCAACAGTTCCATGCACACACCACAAGCACAACAGCTCTAAGTGTCTCTCAAAGATCCTGTTCTAATATTGGTGGGCAAATAGGAAAGGCTCTGCTGTCTGAGACTGCCCAGCCACTAGCATGCTTTGGGGCAATTAGGGCTGGGAGTCTTGGAAAGGAATTTAAACCTAGTTTCAGCAATGTGGGACAATATTTAAGGAGTACAGCTGGAGAAGTGGTTATGGACCTGAGGCACAGGACTGGGCAGCAAGTGAGCTGGACTCTGCTCCTCTGATCCCTGCCCTGTGACACTTTCATGTGCAGTCTTAAGCAAGGGACTTACCATATCTAGGTCTTCCCGTTCCTGTTTTGGACATCGTGTATCTGAAAAGCACTAGGAAATTATTGGAGCATTCAGATGAAAGCAGTGCATAGGCTATTCAGACTGCTTCTTAGGGAAGAGGAGAAGGATCTGTCAGTAAAATGATTGTTAAAAAGAATTCTTTGTCTTCACTGAAAGTTGGATTAGATAACAAGATTTAAAAACTGCAGGAAATGGAAAATACATTGTTCTGCTGAGATCATAAATGGAGTCGATTCAGAACAGATGGACTCAATTTATCACTTCATCAAAAACTTTTGTGGACCTTCCGAGTACACAGATTGCTTAACATCATTTCTGAATCCTCACAACAAATATTTGCTATCCCATAGTAAGATCTAAAACTCCTTCATGGCTCAACATGACCAACATTGTAGAGTTTTTTTAATGGCAGCTGTTCCAAAGCACCCCAAGTGCTGCATGTGCACTGTTGTACAGATTATTCTTTAACTATGGGCAATTACTGTAACACATTTTTAACAAAATGGGTGTTAAACAAAAAAAAAAAAAAGGAAATGAATATCCAATTAACTGTCTCCTGTATATGCTACATATGCACTTCCCCTGTTCTTTTCTCTGCTGCCAGTGTTTCTCTCAGGCGCTGTGCAGCTGAAGGAGAGCCAGGGCTGGTTTCCACAAGGCAGATGATACCACCCCTTACTGGAGAGCACCTGGCACTGCTGGGAGCCCCGTTCAGTGCCACTTCCCAAGTGCAAGGTTCTGTCCCTGGTGAAGAAAATTGATCTAAAATAAATTTCCTATGCATATCTGATAGCTGTAAATGTCTGATATTGTTAAGGTGTAGCACTTAATTGAAGGTCCATCTGAAATGATGTCTGAATTTGAATACAGCAGTCTCTAGGGTTGTGTTTGTTTCTGTGAAAGTGCTCTCCATAGACAAGCAAGCATTATTATTTTCAAGCTCTTGCTTAGAAAAATGCCCAGCAACTCTAGAATGACATGTACATATCAAATATATAAAACCAGAGCATTAAAGAGAGAAATTTAATATTTCTGAAGATTGAACTGGATCACTATATCATAAATAATTTTAGAATTATAGTAGAAATAAATTGCAACATATTAGCTGATAAAAATAAAAAAAAATCACTTTTCTATTTAAATTATTTGTAGAAAGGATGTTTATACCAAATGCACTTGCAGTGTCATTTACAAACTAAGTTATAGAGCATTACAGAAGACTGTTTGGTACAATTGAGGTATTTACTTCAATGTAAATTGCCATTGTATCCAGGGCCACGAATCATTATAAAACAGAGAAAGATCACTATTTTTAAAACAAGCAGAAATAGAAAAACATAGTAAATTCCAAGTGTAATTCTCATGTGGGGGAGTTACATTTTTTTCTCAGTAAGTCACTGTGGGTTGAATATGCCTTCAGTATGTGCATGTTTGTACTATTTGCAGTAGTAAACTGGGTGACAGCATTTGGTCCCAGTAAGTTCCTTCTAAATAATTTTATTTGCAAAATGTTTCAACATTCAGATTTTCAGTGGCCCCCATAAATGAGTCAGCAAGGACTCAAGAGGTTGCCAACCAAATAAACATGTGTCAAAAGCAAATCAGAAATATGGCCTCAGAACATATTCTTTTAAACCTTAGAAATAGTTTGAAAATTAATATAGACTTTTGTGGGTTAGACAGTATATAAAGTAGCACAAAATGTTAAGCTGTACTTTTAAAATTAGCAGGGAGACTTTTAATATATGAACTTTTAAATATTCCTTTGACATCCTGCAACACCATAGCAGGTAGCACTTAGGAAAGAATGCTTTACCATGGTGCCTTTTTCTAGTTCCTCAAATATTCAGAGACAGTGACCAAGACAACCTTAACTTCTGCTTTTCTTCACTAGTTTCATGATTCTGATTCAGAAAAACAGGAACAAAATGTTGTCTTTAATGAACACTACACTAGGAAGTATTTATTACAGTATTTTTTGTTTGTTTTGGATGAGATTTAGTATCTATTTACCAATGTGCACCCAACACACACACACCACTCTCTCTTAGCCCACTGAACAATTTAGAGAATGAGACAAATAACTTGAATAAATTATTTGCTATTTCCTGTAAAGATATCTAATAATAGAACAATCTCAACGTGCTAGACACGAAATGCTTCGGAAGGATGTAGTAAGACACTATTTTGAGCTGCTACATTGCCATCACCCTCATTTACAGGACAATATTAGAATCAATTGCTGAAAACCATTAGGTTTATGCTGTTAAATGCAGGAGTCTCTTACTGCATCAGTTTGGGTAAAGAGAAGGCACAGCTTCCCTGCTGTGACGTGGCTTGCATTTTTTGGCCCTTGGATCAACTGAATAAATGTTTGGGAATAATTTGCTGCTTTATTTCTAGTAAGTAAAGCAGTAAATGCCATACATGTTTCTTTAGGGAAATTAAAGCTATTCAGGTCTCTTGTACTATTTGTTATTTCTCTTAAAGTTGTCCAAGACTCTTAACTGACTTGAAATAATGATTATGTTTTCCAGCATTTCAAATTCCATGGAAAGTCAGCGGGACTTAATACTAAAAATGTAATTTGTCCAAAGAAAACCTCAAGCCCAGTGCAAATTCACAGAACTGTGAAATGATAGAAATTAGGAATGGTCCAAAAAAAAAAACATGACTGAGAAGTTAAACACTGTTTTCTAGAGGACTTAGGAATTCAAATCCCACTGGCTGCAGCTCCAGAGCTTGGGCGAGGAGGTTTTGTTTGACATCTTGGATTAAGAATCAGAAAAATATCTCCACCTCCTCTCCTGTCCATTCTCTAGAGCAAGAAAATTAATTACTGCCTTGAAAAGTCAGTGCCTGGCTAATTGCTTTCACCTGTTCTTGCAGGTGTGATTTGGGCTGCACTAAGGCCTATAGACCAGACTTGGGCTTAAATCTTTCTGTGTATTGAAGTTGACCAGTATTAAAATGAAACATTTTCTCCTAGAAATTGAATTACTCTCAACAATGACAGAAAAACCTGGTTTGTGACTTCTTAGAAAACTGTTAGATGACCTTCACTGAGAAGTCACTCTTTTTGTTAATTGGTAAGTGACACAAGAAAAGAAAATAAATGAAAGGAAGGCCATTTCCCTGGTGGGTACCCCAACACCACAAGTGGAGTTTGACACGAAATGAAAGATGCTATTGATTCAAAGAACACGGAAAAGAACAAATCATTTTATGTTCACAGTAAATGATGAAACTATTTAGCTAACTGTTTTCAATTTGCACCTTCAGTACCTTTGCATTAGTAGCCAGGAGGGCATATTGGAAAGAGGAATACTTTGGAAAAATCAGTAAGGAACAAGGGGAGCATGTACATTGTTAGGGAAAAACACTCTTACATAAATTGGAATACAATTCTAGAACAGAAAGTTCTGGGAGAATCTACTAGGAAACATAGATTTACTAATAAACAAACAAACAAAAACTGTTACAAAGCAATTTTTAAAGTGTGTGCACAAGCTTTATCCAGTTAAATCAACATAGCCTTATATATTGAAACCAGTGAAGTAAAATTTATTTCTTTACTTGATGATGTAGGCTTTTAAATTGCTATCACTGAAATCAGTGGGAAAACTTCCCTTAAATTCAACAGAACAAGGCTTTTAGTGGTAATTATTAGAGTAAGGCAAATGAGTAACCTCAAATTTGAAAGAGCAAGGGTTTCTGCGCTTTGCAATAAAATCCAAGAACTTATCGATATAGTAACATTAAAATTGTGTTCATACTGCATCTTCACTATTCCAGTACAACACTTTATTAACTGAAATCAGCTGGCCAGGGTTATTTCATGAGATAAGGCCTGTCCAGTGCTTTAGCACACCTACATGACAGTGGCCTGTACTGGTACTGTTAGGATAACATTTTTCCATGTGGATAGACTATGGAACTGGGGAGAAACTTGGCTATCTCCTAACAGGATTGTATAGAAAATGGATACTCTGTTCTTTAACATTGATCCATCCAGCTCATAAAATTTAATCTCAAGCAAGGCCAGCAGCCAGTCTGGGGTACAGGACAGCTGTGATTTGCTGTGCAGGCCAGTATTGAGGTACAAGGGTAGGAAAAGTGTACAAAAAATTGAGACACTAAACAAGAAATGAAAATAAATAACTTTCCAATAATGACATCCGAAAAGTAAACATCAGTTCTAATTTATATCCTTTTAGTATTGTACCAGCTCATCACAACTGTTTATTATAGGGTTTTTTCCCCTTACTAGGCAGCACCAGAACATTCAGACTCTCACAAATGTACAAATACAGTAATTAGAGTTCATGACTATTGGTTTTTGTGGACAGATTTTTATGTCCAAATGTGATAATGAGCAAAAAAAATTACCTAATACAGGAAAAAAGAACTAGCATTATTTCATGATTTGTTACTGTTTTCCATTGCTTTTACTTCAAAAATACTCCTCTAAAACTGTAATCTAAAATATTACTTTATTCAATAAATGCAGTAATACCTTTGAAGATTTAGGGGTTCGTTTGTTTGTTTTTTTTAAAATCAGACTGGCCATGCAAAGCAAAGTTACCAGCCCAGCACCCTCTGTAAGTGCAAAAGCTGAATTCCTTCCTTTTCTCATTAATGCTTCAGCTCCCAGATCCCCACGGTCTGTGTTTGCCTGTACTCTCCAAGAAGTTTGTTCTGCTTTTGACAGAGCATCAGGTGACTTTGTTCTGAAGAGTTTAGAAGCACTTACTCGTTATATGTATCTGCATAAAGCCCTTTGTGTGGGAGAGCAAGTGCAGGGCAGGGTGAGGGGGCCCTGTGGTCTCTGCCCACGGGCACAGCCAGAGATGCCAGGACAGCCTGTGGCACTGGCTGCTCTTTCTTGGAGCCGGTACCACTCTCATCCCCTTGGCTTTTGTCCCTACTAATATTGCATAAAGGTGGGGTTTTTTTGGCAACAAAATTCAGTTTTCTCGGCTATCCCCTTAGAGTACTGGGATTCTGTGGGATTTAGGGTGCAGCGGCTCAGCAATACCAGGGAAGTTACTGCTACCTGAAAGTTATTGTCTCACACAAACAATGCTATAGACCAGGAGCATTCAAACTGCCTTTCGTAGCCAGAGTATGTGGCTTACACACAGCACAGAAGTGATGCACTGGAGCACACACTGCAGCTCAGGCAGACTTGGAGTTTTCAGCAATTAGATGGCTTTTTGATATTACCTTGATGCATAAAAGTTGATATCACAACAACAATTTAGTAAAACACACTTTTGAGATGAAAAGGCTCTTACAGAAATAATTACAGTATTTTATAAATTATTGCACCTCTGCACTGCGAAAAATTTTGAAAAGGAAATGGAAACATGCATTGAAGGAAGATAAAATGATTTTTACCTGCTGTTGGGTTAGCCATTGATTTTTCTACCTGAGAATAGTCTTTTCATAGTTACTTATTACCAGGCAACCACAAACGAGCTTGATTCAAGATCCACTACAGTGAAGAGGGGAAAAACTCCAAACCACCCTTTATCTTACTTATTGAAAGAACTAACAACAGTCCTGTTTGTAAATTTGTCACAGAAGGAAATGCAAACAGCAACCATTAATGCATATTCCACCTAAACCACATCATGTTATTTTTGTAAGAAAAATATTTTTTACTCTTAATGCAACAATCTGTTGCGTACAGACCAGCAAGGTGGATTTGTTTTGTGGTTTTGTTTGTTTGTTTTTTTAGGATGGGAGCTTGAAATTCAGAACAGATATTTTTGTTTGACATTGCCAGGCAGCATAAACAAGCAATTTGAATGAGGTTTATTTACAGATTTCGCTGTCACCAAATCTAGCACAGTAAATGAACTTTAGACCTGGGAAAATGTAGCCCAGAGCAGAGATTACTTTCTCTAATAGCTATTCAAAAGCATTTGATTGCTTAACGATCTTTAAGCTCAGGAGTCAAACATTGCTTCATACAGATGCAAAAGTAGTTTTATATACCCATACAAGAACATTGTATTTATTTTAAACAAACAAAACACTCACCAGGTCTGCACCCATGGTTCCTCAGGCTCTTCTACCACTACACAAATGCATTCTTTACAAGCCAGCTCTTGCAAACAGCCAGGTCTTTTTTTCTGCCAGTGTTTTGCACTATGGGAAAGCAGGACTTTATTATACAAGATTTAAAAAAAATCAACCTAGACTCCTGGAAATATAGTCAAGACACATTTACATTTAGTTCTTCAGTTTTAAGACAAACAGTTTCAAGACATATTAAATTTGATGCCTTGAAAATTATTTTGCATCATTAAGCAGAAGAATCAAGTTCTAGAAATCAGCTAAATAATCACTATTTGCAATTTAACAGTGGCTGGAATAATTAATTTTTTTTACAGCCCTTAAATAGGTAAACATACTCCCTTCTTAAGTAATTACACACTTCATAATCTCCTATAGCTTTTGCTCTTTAGAAAATGAAGTTGGAGCCACACTTTCAGTTTTCATCTCCCATGACTTTTAACATCCATCAAGATGTCAAAATGCCTGGCTGCATTTATTTACAATACATTTTTGAGGTAAGAGTATTTTCTAATCGGTTTCTCACATTATACTTAGGATACATTCATGATGACTCCAGACATAAAACAGAAAAGGGCCATTTTGAATTTTTTTAAAAAAAGTTGCCAACAGCCACTGGACTACTAATTCTTTTCTAAAGAGTAAGTTCTGGTAAAACAAATTTATTATAAATATTTTAAACTCTGAGCTGTAAATTCTGAGGGAACAGAATCACGTCATGTCTCACAAACACAAATATTTACTTACATTTCGGCTTCTTTCCTGTCACAAGGTAGAAGACTGACAAAAAACCTAATAAATACACTGTCCATTTGAACAATTTTCTTTAATTAAAAAACTGTTAGAAAACCAATTTAATGCCAAACAAGAAGATATAGAAACATTTCAGCTTATTTATGTATTTCCAATTGGTGGCCTACCAGCAGCAAGACTCCAAGAACTTCCAATATGTGTATGTCTTCCCACAGAGCCACGCAAGGAAGGATGGGAACCAAAGTTTAGAACATCCTTCAATGCCAGCCGTGCTTCAGGAGCTGTTAAACACTGCTAAATTCTGGCTGAAAGTGAATCAAATTAACCAAATTAACCTGTACACTGCTCCACTCGGCGTGGCAGCTCTGCACAGCTGCTGGCCTGCAGCTGGAACACCCCCAGGCCGAGCTGGGAACACAAAGGAAAGGGATCCTTCCACAGGCTTCCTATGTATTGTGAGAGGACAGCTGGAGAAAAGCCAGACATTAAGAACCCTTTACACATATGTATTCTTCCATTTATTTTCAGGCTCAGAGACCCTGCTCCAGCTCTCCTGGAAGGCAAAACAGCAGACTGGGGCCACTGGACCCAAACCAGCCCCCAAACTGCAGGCACGGGCCCAGCACTGAGCTGGGGAAGGACCCGGTACTACAGAAAATGGCCCACAGCACCTCGAGGGGCTCTTCCCACAGCACTGGGAAGGGGGAACAGGGTGGCAAGAATGCTGATAAACTGCAGTCGTTAGATTAAACATTTATTTTTCGTATATTCACAAAATCTTCACAAAAGTATTGAAACTCAAAAAGGAATTAGACGAGTCAAATACAGAGATGAAATGTACAAGACAAATGAGCAGGCAAACTAAAAGGTCTTGAAAGTATTTTACTTCAGATTGAAAAACGAACAGTTCAACTGTTCTGTTTAAATAAAGATTTGCAAGATATACAGTATTTTATGAATACAATGCTGGTCATTTGAGGCAATGTAAAATACCTCAATTTTTCCTTCATGCTTTTTTTTTTTTTGCTTTTTTTTTGCTTTTTTTCTTTTTTTTCTTTTAGAAAGATACTGTTTACCAAAAAGAAACTTGAGCAGTCCAGGAAAAGCTATTTTCCATTAAATTTATGAAAACCATAAATTGAGGCAAACCTAAGATTCCCAATGGAATCAAGATTATCTTCCCGCTACCACCACCTTAAAATTATCACATGCTTATTGGAACACTAATATCTGCACCCTAAGAGTACATTTGCTTTCAACGATGAGGGTGATTCTTTTAAAAACACTTCAGTGTGGTAAATGCGATACAGATCTTTGCAAGTATTACGTTTTGGAACAGTTTTGCTAATAGCAGCTAACAATACTGGATTAATATAATTTATAAATAATTGTTCCCTAAGCGGTGAACATAAGTCTACACATTCACAATAATCTAAAACAAAATAAATACTTGACTATGCATAATGTGGTACAACTTTTACTAGTTTCTATGAACAAAAGCTGAACATCTCATTGATAAAATTATCTGATCAAATTAAAATATGACTCTAAAAATTAAAAAAAATTGTCAAATTAACATCACTTAAGCTTAGTGTTGGAGTAAATGTTATGACTTTCTGTATTTTTGAAATATATATATATTTTCCTTTTTGAAGTAAAACACCTTAACACATTGAAAATGTTTATTAATTTGAACGATGACATCAGTTCTGGTCTTATTTTACTTTAAAAATCATCGCACTCATTAGTGCCCATTAAAGGTCAGGTTGGTCTGTAGTATTCTGTAAATGCATATAAAGAGTTTCTCAGAGCTAACAGTACTTTTTATAAAAGCATCATCTCAGAATCGCTGCATTAAATACAGCCACGTATGCCAAGTACAGACTTTCCTCTTTAACAAAATGTGAAAGTAAATGCCACTTAACTCTCTGCCACTGAAGTGTCCCAACTGCTGTTCCAAGCTCTGCCTGGGAGTGCAATTACAATTCCATTCGCATTCATGGCATCAAAGGTACTGCAGCCTAGACTTGTAACGCGACTGAACCACACGAACGTGGAGTTTAATGAAATGATAACTAGGTCACTGAAGAAATACTATGAGATATGAAAGGTTTGGGTCTTTAAGGCAATACAAAGTAGATTTCATCATTTGAAACTGTTGGTTTTTAATAATTAATTGTAAATATAAAAATGCCTAAGAGGGGAGTGAGAAAAAAATACTTTAATTGTAAAATTTACTTAAAGCTTCAACAGTTATCGTCTCCTACAGGAGTTAGCAAAAATATAAAAGACAAAAAAACCCAGACCTGGAAGGGGGAGGAAAGGCACAAACAAGGAGGCATGGGATTAAAGCAGCCCAGGAATGCAAACGTCTGTAACAAACTGAGTTCTGTTGTTCTTTTAAAACCGAAAGAAAAAGAAGAAAACAATCACCACCACCACCAATCAAACAGAAAAACCCCCAAGTGGTCTTATGTTGTTTCTTTAAAAAAAAGAAGAAAAGGTTGAGGAGAGACCACTATGGGGAGGAAGAGAAGGATGCAACTATAAAACCCCATTGCCTGAAATGATGGCACTCTAGAAAACAAGGTGAAGGTTACTTCTCCGAGATGACAAGCTCAGTGTCTACACAAAGTACAAGTACACTTTATACAAATGAAAAACTTCATTTGCCACCATAAACCTTTCAGAGAAACAGCTTTCACAGATCAAATGTTCTATTAGATCTTTCAAATGCCAAGAAAAGAAATTCTGAGCAATATAACTAGTAATGTCTCTTTATATGGATGTTAAGATGACAATTCAGATTATTTTCCAAACTAATCCTGAGAAAAATTCATGTTTACAATTTAAACAGTAATGTTATGTAAAAAGTATTAACAAATCCACTATTACAAATGTCAGTTTTCCTATATGGTCATCTATATATACACAAGAAAATGGTAAGTATATGCAAAAATAATTAAAAAATCATGCACAAATTACTTTCACCTTTAAAGGCTGGGTTTCCCTCAAAATACAATTTTTTGCCTTTTTCCTATTTTTTTGTGTTTTATTTGTTTGTTACCACCCCCTAGACACACTGAGTACTACCTCTACAGGTCAGCATGAGCTGATGGGAATTACATTTATTTTACATTCAAGCTTTTATATCCTAAATGACCCTGTTGTAGCATATGACTTATCAAATGAGCAGCCTTTTTCCTCTTTAAAAAATTTTTTCCTTTTTTTTCCCATTTTTTTCCTTTTTTTTTGTTGTTTTTTTTTTGTTTTTTTTCTGCAGTGATCAATCTTCATGTTCCGTTCCGTGGCGAGCTGGGAAAAAAAAATGCAGTTGCTAATCTATGTCTGAACAGTCTGAAGCTCCAGAAGAGATCCAAGGAGTCACTATCAAACTATCCTGTAGCATGAGATCATTGCACACAGAAGAACAGTCATAAAGTAGGCAACTATCTACAAAGGTCTGACAGGGCTGCATCCCTCTTGTGTTTCCTCTTTTTGCCGTGGAAAAACTGATGGTGTGATTTGCTGCCTTGATGTTGTTTGTTTGTGACTGAGGTACCGTGGCTTGAGTTTGTTGGACCTTGGAAGCCTTTGTTGGAAGAGCGAAATAACCGTGCAGATCCATGCTGGGAAAGAAAGAGAACATGGTAAATAAGGGGGGAGAAGCACAGCTATTACACACCCCTGTTTCTGGATAATGAGGATGTTACCATAGGAAAACCTTAACTTGCTATGACAGAAGGAGCCTGACCTTTGCTGAGATAGCAGCACAGCACTGCCAGCCTTCCACTTTGGTGGCTGATAACAAATGTTCATCTCTAAACCCAAAACCATGCAGGTGCAGAGAAAACAGCAAGGCACTTAGAATTTTGGAAAGGACAGAACTGTTCTACTGTTTGACAGGAAGGCAAGTCCATAATGCAAGACAACAGAGGAAGATTGCTCAAATCTCATGCAGGACTAATTTTATACCACATCTTTTTAGAGATATAAGGTATCTCTGGCTGTGCACATTCACATCCCAGCCTGGAATTAGTTCTGCCTAATAACAAAAACACACATTCATGGCATAGCCAAGGCCTGGTTTGTGAACTGCCTCATTAGAAGCTAGACACAGATCATCAGCAAGGAGGAGGAATGTCTTCAGAATGATTTTCAGGAATAATATACCAGAAGACTCTGGACTACTATCCAAACATAAAAGTCCTAAATTCTGAAGAAGTATAAAAATCTAAACTGCATATATCCCAAGCATATTGCATATAGAGGCATGTAATATTTCCAGATTACTGAGTTGCCATAGAAGCATTCCCAACATGAGAAATCCCCTAAATGCATAAGCTCTGGTAGGTGTCATCATAAAGATATTTGTCTATAGGGAGAAGTGAGAGGGAATTTCATGTATCAGCAAAGAATCTTCTCCTCCCTTAATGGAAGGCAGCTCAAGTATCAACAGCTAACAGAGCAGACAGAGTTTTAAACATATTTTAGCTACCTGTTTTTCACTGGGTCTAAGCAGGTCTCATTAGTTTTCAAATTCTGCAGTCAAGATTGGACAGATGTGCTTTTTGCAAAGAGGAAATGGGTACAACACAGCTCTATGCTTCTGGCAAATCTAGATGTCCCTAAATAAAGTCAGTCCAATTTCATCTGTTTTAAGGCTGGGAAAGCCAGGATTGTAAATTCATGTGTGCAATCTAAAGAGGGAACCAGGTGATTTTAGACAAAATCTGTGCTGAAAAACTTTTATTGGGGTAAAGGGGAGGTGAAAAACACAGCATTCCCTTTCCAGAAAAAGTTACCCTCCCATGAAGGACATGTGCAATAATAAAATAATCTACACAGATGTTGTTTTCAAACATTTCACAAACCTGGGATTTGTTCGTGTTGCTGGATGTATTGGGTGTTTGGCTATTTTGTGTTTTCCCACTTGACTGGGAGGATTCCAGTGACACTTCTTGTGACCCCACTCTGTTTGACGTAGACTGACGACAACTCAATTGTTTAGAGGTTTTGCAAGGTGTTCCATCAGAATCCTTCAGGAAAATGTAAAGTATTAGTGAGTTTTTCTTAAGAGTGAGTTTTTCTACAAGTGACTTTTCCTTTACAAATAAAGCTAAACTTACAATGTGTTTATTTTATTAGATATTAAAATTCTTTCAAACCATAATTTTTACTGAATAAAGCAACCAGATTTAAAATTCATTGATTTGTGATTCTGGTTTTGAGATTTGCCTTTTATTTTTTAAATAAAATTACCAGACAGATTCTTTAAAAGCTTTTGGCTTTTTTGTATTTCAAAGCACGTGGCTTAGGACTATCAGTCTTTTTTTGGTTTTGAAATACTGTTTTCCCAGAGAAAAGAGAGCTGTGGAACTTTGTATCTACTATATTTACTCTCTACATGTATTTTGTCAATAGCACCCTGCAATTTATATGTGTAGAAATTGCATAAGAGTTAATATCTTATGCAAGTTAGGATTCTGGATGAAATAACTAACTAGGACTCTAAGCTTTCAAAATGTACTCTGTAGCAATACAAATCTGCAGGAAAAATACCCAAAGAAATAAAAAAAACCCAAAGTCAGAAACCCTCCAGTACTTACTACGTCACTAGAGCTGGACAGTGTAGACGACGATGATGATAAAGGACCTGATGAAGAATTTGAAGAATGTTTACTAAGTGTTTCTGAAGTTTTATTTCTAGGTTTTCCCAGTGCTTCATTCTCTTCAGCAAGATTATTGTTGCATTTGTCTAGCTGCTGAGTATCTACTATCAAGGTTACTCCATTACCTAGTGAAAACAAAACAGAACCATCATCACACATTAAAACAAGTTCCCTTGGGTTTTTATAATATACATAATGCCTGTTGCATCCTCAGGATATGCACAGACATCTGCGTGGCCAAGTAACAAAGTTCAGATGGGCTACTTTAGATTGTTGCACACCACACTTCAACAGCACTCAAATACAAATGTTTAAATTCTGTTCCTATATGCTCAGTACTAAGCAATTTCCATTTTCCTTCTGCTCGAGTTGCTAAGATAAGAAGAACTCCAACTAAGTCTCACTGCTTTGTATGATTTTCTACACAAGAAAATACAAGATACAGAACTCTCATATCTCACTAACTACTGCCCTGATTAAAAAAAAAAAAAAAAGAGAGAGAATTGGAACTTAAATCTAAATCAAATCTACAAAACCACTGTAACTGTCACCATTACCTTCCTGATACGGGATTATTTTAACTTTTTTAATTGCTGTTTTATCTCACATAAGACACTTAGGAGTTACCTCTGATTTATATAACATAGGTTTGTGTATTTACATGGAGGTAGCTAATAGGGAGCTAAGGATCCCTCCAGCTTGCAGGACTGACCAGCAGTTCTCTGCCATTCCCAGCAGGGCCACAGGAGTCTGACTGAACACAAATGGCCCAGAGCACATTTAACTGACAGGCACAGTGAGTGAAATCACTAACACAAGTTCTAAAAACAAATAAACAAAATCCTAACTTAGCCCAAAGACTGGGTAGTTGCATCATCTACTCTGATTAATCCCTAACAAGAGAAAACTTGTAGTAGGCAACACTCTAAAATTAATTGGAGAGTATTAACATTAATTTCAGTTTGAAAACTTTCAGACAGCAGATACACCTACACCAAAGGAGGGTGACAACTGGCTGTTAATGTTAGAAGATGGGCAAGGGATTAAAGATGATTTTAAAAGACAGTCACCAAGTTCTCTGAGTAGATTTTGTGTGTTTCCATTTGTTAAAAACAGAAATCACAATTGATGTTTCAGGATTTTTCTGTTTAAAAGCCACTCATATGGTCAATCCCAGTTTAAATATTACATGATACGTTAAATTTTAAAAGGAACAATAAAAGAACAGAGGGTAAGGACTGAGATTTAAACTACCATTCCCAGTAATTCTTTTTAAAACCTTGTCCACATTTAAAGGACAAAGGAAGTGTGACAGTGATAACATGGTAGTTTACATTGGAAGTTTTTCTAAAGTCTACTTTTGGAAGGCAGCATTATTTACAGACCTCTCTACTGACCAAATCTATCACAGTAGAATAAAGATGTGGCCGTTTTACTCTTGTACAAATCTAACTTTTCTGGATGAAAGGACAGGAATACTGAACAAAAAAAGGAAATTCCTATTAAGATGCACACGTTGCCTTATGTGAGGCAAAAGCAACAATAAAATTTGTATGATCAAAATGTGCCGGAAGTATCCCAATCTCAGCTCTGCTGAGTCAAAACTTACCATTACAGGAAGACTCTGTCCTGCTTTGCATTCCCCACTGCTTGGATATCCAGTCTCTGTATGTGGCCACTTCTTGTGTGACTCTAATTATTCTCCCTAATATACTGCAAACCAGGAAAAAAACAAAACCATCACCACAATTAGTTTTCAGACACACAGAAATACAAGCAATTACTGTTTGAGGTTTAGACATGGAGAATTTACCTTTCTGTTTCGTTGTTAGGGTAGTATTTAGCTATTGGGGAAACTGCATGGCTCAGAACAACATAGGCATAATCAAAAGCCTGTTTCACTTGCATGGCACCATAGGAACTCCTCCCAACATCATTACCTTAAAATAAGAATATAAATAAACAAGATTGAAGCTGTCAGACAGGAGACATGGGCAATTTTTAAAAAAATGCTACCAAGTCCCAATTAACTGCAGTTACCTCTTGTAGAACAGGATTAGTGAAGCATAAATATTTGAAAAAGCTTAAAAAATTTCTAGATATTTACATGCACAAAAATCCAAAACAGCAATTCTCTGGGTAAAGGTGCAATACATGAAAAAAAAAAAAATTAAAAAAAATTAAAATCCTGCACTGCATATATTACACATATAACAGTACTGTCCTGATTGACGTTTTTCTAGATCAGACACGTGTTAACTCTCTTCTCAGAACTGCTCTTGACTCACCACTTCAGCAGCCACCCATCACTGTATTCTGAAAATGACTGTATTCTGAGTACATCTTGCGTTCCCAGGCAGGAACGAGATGTTTCCCTTTGCTTCTTGGTGGTCATTCTATCTGCTATCTGTCTATAGAAAAATAGTCATAGATCTAATTCTTTGATTTAACTCCACTGGATTAAGGACTCCCCTAACTTTTCTTTCTTACTCCGTATGTTAAATCTTGGTTTATGAGGATACCTGGCTGTAATGGATCTTCAATATACAGCATTGATGGTCTGTAGCCATCCAGCATGCTTTTTTGCACTTCATCCTTGGCAACATAAGAGCCACCATCCTTTATTCGGATTCCAGTCTTCAGATAATTGAAGTGACGTCCATATAATTCAAAAAACTCTATTAAAAGAACACCATAGTTGGCATTGGGCATACAGGCATCTTCCCTGGGATGCAGCTATTAAGAAGAAAGAAAAAAAGATCACTTCATTAAGACTTCAAGTATTAAGTGCCTTTATGTCCCTTCTCTTTTCACAGCAAGTATGTCTAAATACAGTAATAAATAATAATAAAACATAATATATAAAGCAAATGTCTCAATATAGTACTTTCATTTGATAAAGCATTTTGCATTTTTAAAGCAAGATGCTATGAAAACTTGTATAATTACTGCTTAAAAAAATGCTGTCATGCATTAACATTTTTGCATTTGAACTTTTAGTCCAATAAGTGAACTTCCAGCACTAACGGCAGGGGTTTCGTGAAAAAGCAATGATATTTGCAGCTCACAAACCTGTGCCTGCAATGCAAATACAGGCTTCTCATGCATCACTATATACATGATTCCCTCTGCTGTTAAAAGCAGCCTGAGAAACTATGAAAAAAACCAGCTCATAATTTTAACACAATACAAAACCTGACTTTTTTTTTTCTTTCCTTTTTGCAGGAGCAAATGGCAATGCTATTAGTCAATATAAGAAAAACTGGGGTAGGGAGAGATTTTGGTTTCTTTTAAAAATATATGCCTGTTGCCTTAATTTTTTTTGTGCTCAGCAGGCAACTGCGACAGCACTCAGCAAACACTGAGCTCCAGTTCCAGGTTCAGGTCTAAAAGTAATTACAGTCTGGAAAAGTACAGACTTACACTTATCGACACACACAGTTATACAGTAACATTTAGTTCAGGAAAAAGAATGAGGTTGATACAGCCAGAAATTGGCTACTTCATATTTGTACAGTACTTTCCTCCCCAAGGCACAACAATATAGATTTAGCTCATACATTTTGTCCTATTAGATTTAAGAGAATGTTGTAAAACACGTTTAGAAACCTAGAAAAACAACTAAAATTCCATTGCATTCATTAAAGCATGTACAGGGCATGTGACCCGAAATCAAGTGTTATAAAGGACAGCTGCATGTAACACCAACCTTATGGAGCTTGTTCCAAATAAGTTACACAATATTCAAGTTGTTCTATCATATATATATCAATATCACATGTCAGTATCATATGTATCAATATCACATGTCAATGTCATACTTATCAGTGCCCAGCACTGATACACCAAATGCTCAGATGCTCCAAACATCTTTCACACCAAAAGTATGAGTAGGGGAGAAAGAACAGAAGACAGATTGGATGTATCTATTTTTAAATGAAAATGGAATGCAAAACCCCAACATGATAGCTTAAATTTAAGGGTTGATCAAATTCCTTTTGAAAGTGATGTCCTTATGCACCAATGGCATCGAGAGATTGCATTAAGCTTACCTGAAGGAAACTGACAGCCATTAAAAAAAGACTATAAGAACCGATTCCACCTGTAAATACTTCATTAAGGTCCCTCTGCAACAGGAACTGTTTCAATACTAAAACTAGAAATGGTAATACAGGGTATTTCTGAAAGAGAAAAACAAAGATATTAAGCTACTGTGATGTATGAATATAATGGATACTAAAAGAGAATATTGAAACTATCTGTTATATTCAGCCTTAAAGCTAAGTATAATTCTAACCTATTATTTTTAGTAACAGGGGAGAAGCCAAGTTCTCTGTCTGTGACTAATACAGTTATTTTACCTCTTCAACTCTGGTGGCAGATATTAACAACAGAAAAAAGTTATTGTATCATAAAATAAGAATTATTTGAATATATAAATACACTTTTCTCGTACAATGAAAAGTATTGTAAAGGAAGAACTATGGAAATAACCACATTTATAACAAAACCTTCCTGCTACAACTGAGGTGATAGCCCAAAGTGGGCTGAGATTTCTGTCTTGCAAGTACTTCAGATGCCCAGAATTAAAACAAGCCCTTCAAAATTACAAACCTCAGATTACATTTTCAAAGGAGCCAAATACTTACCTCTGGGTAACCTTTAATAGGTTTATCCACATGGATTCCCTTAGAGGTGTGCATGTGCTGCACATGTGGAGAACGTGGACCTTTCGGACAGCAGTGGACACTACGCCTGCACTCTGTGCACCCTCTCACAGGAGAGAGGCAAAAGAGGCTCAAAAATATCACTTTTATCAACACAGAGCCAAAAAGTTGCTTAGTGTCAGAGATGAGAGGTGGATCATGTCAGTGATTGCAGATGATTAAAGGGAAAGGGGAATTTTGCTAAGAACATCTCTGCATGAGCCTTACAGTGAGTACTGGGAGCCCTACTTAACTGAAGATCCCAAAATCACTTTTTTGAACTATTAAGAACTTACAGTCACAAGCTGAAGTGTTGAACACCACTATATACCAAAATTTAAAAGCAGGAAACTGCACACCCAAAGAGAAATAGGCATTTCCAAAGATAACACCAAATATGACACCTCAGTTAGATACTGAAATTTATGTGGGACAAAATAAGACCCTTGAGAATGCTCTGCACATGTTTCATAAAGAGTGCTGCAGGAACACCAAGGAACTCCTTTGGCAAGGACACATCAAGATTTCCCCAAGTTAAGGACCCTCCACAGCAACACAGCCAGCCATGTGCCACCTCCCTGGCACACCGGGCTCAGGTCAAGTGAGACTGAACTTCCCTACACAGAACATGAACACCCAAGAAAAATTCTCTACTGCTTTTATGAGGCATTTAGTGTGAGCATCCAATGCACTGAATAGGGGAAGGGAAGAAAAGGAAAATCCTAACAAACTGATCCCATCTATTAAACAAAAGTGACTGTAATGTACCTATGATACATGCATTAATGAACCTTACTGAAAAGTAAGTTTAACTTATTCTACTTAATTAATATTCTACAATGAAACAATATTCACTCTAGAACAAGATGATTTGTACTTCCTCAGGAATGTGTGGCTATTACTAATTTTAAGCTGAACGAACCATGGTTAAAACAGCAGAACATTTAAGACAGAGATTAGTGCATTTTCCTTAATCATTGTACCATTAAAACTACTCCATACTTTCTTTGTATACTTTAATATTGTCATGCCTTTTAAGGCAATATATTTAAAACTTAAGAACATCCCTCAGTAGTATACAACAACAAAAAATAACAGAGAGTAAAATCCCCAATAAGGATGCAGTCAAAGTAAAACAGAAAATAAAGTGAAGTCAGCTCTGTAGTTCTACTATAGTGTTGCCTAACCTTGATAAAATCTTTGATGAGCTGGGCTGCTTTAACCCCGTTCTGTACATTAAAGCTTATATCAACTTTTACTTCAGTGAAGGAATCTGTCAGTTTAATAATAGGTACCTGTAAAAAAGAGAGAGATTAAGTCAATACAGATTTCGAAAACACATTTGGTTTCATTTATATGCACCAGTAAAACTGAAACATTTTATGGATTTGTAGAGAGAAAGTAGGCAAAGAAATCAGGACTCCTATTTATGAACTCACTCTCCTTGCCCATTTGTTTACTTAATCTTTGCTTTTCTAACTCACAAATGCTATTTTCAATTTACTGTCCTGTTGAACAGAACTTAACGCTCCATCTTCCATAATAGATTTGGGATTGGTTTGGGACAGTGGCTGGTGCAGCAGCTCAACTCTGGAACCACAGACACCAGGGGGAGACAAACGCTGGAGAAACATAAGAGAAAAGGTTCTGGAGACTCCACTGACACAACTCAGGTCACTGGGGTCATCACTCCCTCAGAAAACTTAATTCAAACAGAATATTGAGGGTGTTCTGATATATCTCCACCTGAGAGGTTGCCAAATTACCTTTCTCTACTAATAATAGCAATGCACTAGACACCTGTTTAAACCTCAACACTCCTACATACTCTTACAGTCAGCAAAAACTAAGAAATTATAATGGAATTAATCCTATTGTGTGCAAGACATACCATTAATGCAATACTGTGCTTAGTATTTTTATGTGAAAATTTACTTTGCCTGCCTACTTGCAAAAAGGAAAAATAAATAATATCTTTATGTAAACACTCAGTCTAGAAATTCACAAGTTTAATCACATTAATTCATAGCAATGACTAGTCTAATCTCTCTTAAAAGCAAGTGTATGTTGTGCATATGGGATACCATATGATTTCCCCAACAGAAGCAATGCTTCTGTTATTGCACCATCAATTATTTTGTCAGTAAGAAACCCCATATTTTAAAAAGTTCTATAGGTTCTATTTCAAATTTAATATAACAAAATAGTTTCTGCTTATAAAAATTCATTCTTTAACCAAGATCTCTCTTTGATTAGAAATTTAGCTTAGGACAATGAAATACCCTCTTTCCCCAAACTTACAGTTGCTTTGTCTAAAACCTTTACTGAGTTTTCATCTGCTACATTGTGCTTTCTAAGAGCTTCTTCCAGGGTCCAAAGAGGTAATGTCTCCCACTTTCCAAACACAACTAAATCAATATCACTGAAATGGAAAAAAAATAGATTTATTCAAATTTAAAAACCAATACACTTAAAATATAAAAAATTGAAATTTCTACATACATAGAATAAAGCTGATAGAACATAGCTTAGCCAAGTAATTAATTCTTAATTTTCTGAGGAAATGGGTGGGGATGAACTCTTACACTTGGGGAAACACAGAATATTTCAGGTTACCAAGGGGAGGGAACGATATACACACAGAAATCATTTGGGCTGCCAAGCCTAGGATTATTCTCCTCAGGCCACAGTGGGAGCAGAGAGGGATCAGCTGCTCCAGAGTGATGCAGAGCAAGAAATGAACATGTTGTGATTCACCATCTTTAGGTTGTATTAACCAGTAATGCCAATTTTTAACAGCCAGTCATCAAAAGGGCAAGTCCTGTTCCCCATCCTCTACTCCCAGACACACAGCCCTGTCTCCTCTTTTGCTCCAAGTCTGGTGTTTGCCTAATCCACAGCAAATCAGTTCAACCTATTAATGGGTCTGGCACAAACCTTCTTCACCCCCTTCTTAAAAGAGCCCCCCAAACATTCTGAGGTAATTTCCTGCCTCTTTGCATCTGAAAGTTGGTGTTCTGGGTGATCAGAGCACCAGTGGGCACATGGTGAGCAGCTGTCCTGTAGTGCCAAGAACAGGGAGCAGGGAAAGGGAGAGGTAAATGTAGCACCTTTGACTTCAGGAAGCAACAAGCTGTTAAATAAGATCAAATCACCTAATTAACTTCACTCATTAACTCAGCTCCATCCCGCTACACTTCCTCCCTATGCACATATTCACCTGACTACACGAGGAGCTGACACCCTTTCAGTCCCTGCACTCAAATTCAAAAGGTGGCTGGTATCCCAACTGCAGCCAGTGAGCGCTACTGTGAGATCCTGATGTTCTTCCTCTTTGCTCCCCAACTTCTTTGGTTTCCCTGCTTGACTGGGAACACAAAGGAGGTGAGCATGTACACCTACAGTTATGCTAGCAGAACACTTCAGTGATGTGGAAAACTGTGTACCAGAAACCACAAAAAAATTAGCAATACTTCCACCCCCTCCAGTAGATTTTACAGGTCTGCTGACTCACAAACAACACTGCTTTAACAATCTCCAAGAAACTACATCTGCTTTAGATGAAGCAGCTCTTGCCAATGAGCAACGCCGGCAGCAGCAGTTCAGCAGCAGTTCAGCCACAGAGCACTTGGCTGACAGGGACAGGTTTCAGAAAACTATGTTCCAAACCGGCTTGGAGAGCAGGAAATGCTGCTGGACATTTCTCTTCTAAACTAAATGAGTGTTAAACCCACTGCTGACAGTTAATAACAGGAGGCATTTTCCTGATGCACACTGAGACAGAAAAAGCAGCTCTGTTGCCACCTGGAGTATAAATACTGCCTGCAAAAGAACAGAGATCCAGCAGCTAAACAGCTGTGTGCACAAACCTTCAACATGAGCTTAAGTAAATGGATATAAAGCAAACTGTAGCACAGAGAAACAGGACTAAAAAACACTGTAGGTCTTTCTGAATCCCAGAGCCTGAAATCAAAATTAACTATACAGTTACTGACAGATAGGGAAAACCTAGGGCAAAGGGGAGCTTTGATAGAAGGCAACAGTGAATTAATGACTAGCACGTAAATGCAGGTTATTTTCAAAGTCTGGCAAGCACTGCCACAGGAAGGTTTTTTTTGTGGGTTTATGTACTGTGTTCAAAGTATCTGCATTTGTTCTCCCCCAAAACCTCAGCTGAAACAAATACTGAAGCAAAGCAGAAGAGGAAATCACACAGACAACAGCAAAACACTTTTGTTACATCAGGTTCAAAACAATCAAGCATAGTAAAAAACTATCAGTCAAGTGGATAGGAATATCTCGCACTACCAACATCAAACTAAACTTTAATTAAGCCTATTTTAAATCAATGAAAAAAGACCAAGGAGGGCACATGTGAGAACAGTGAGTATTTGTACACCTAACTTCTAGCTTTCCAAACAGACAGTGAGCAATTCAACTTCTCTGCAACTCCTGAGACTAAAGCAGGTACTTTCTTTTTAAAAAAGAGATGAAACAACAACAAGGGTATCCATCACCTGCAGTCAGTTCTAGATGTCCTCAAATTCCTGAAGTATGGGACTTGGTTCAAGTGTTATTCTCAAACTTATGCTATGTAAAGGTGTTTGACTCCTGCAGACATTTAAGTCTTTTGTTTCTATTTCTATTTAATTGTCAAAAATACTTATGATTTCTACACACAAGATACCATTGTCACTGAATAATGATTTTTTTTAATGAAAACTAGTAAAAATTTGGAAAAGGTAGATGTTGACTATTGTACAGATTTCACAAAAGAAGATTGAAAGAAAAAAGCCAATTCTGTATGTAAACTTTTCTTTTCAGTGTGAACACCAACAAGGTAATGTTAAAGGTTTCAATGTAGTGTCTGTGGAGAAAAAAATGTAGCTTTTCTTTTAAAGCCAACTTCTTCTTGTGGTATTAATAAAGCCAAATCACAATACAAGTCTTTTGTGACCACATGGCAATTCAGATCCTTTTGCTGATACATGCAAAATCTATATAGACATGTATTGTAGTTAATATTATTTACTGCATTTCTATATACTTTGCAGAGAACTAAAAGCTTAACACTTTCTTGACATAACAAGTATTGACACAAGTAACACAGACACTGGGAGAGCAGATAAATCACCATGGGGGTACAGGTTCAACAAGTTATCTTGTCTCTTGTACAGAATTAACACTGAAAAATCACTAACCTTGTAGGCAAATATAAACCCGTTTTAAAACTGCCAAATATCTGCACCTGAAACAGAAGAATGGGAGATATATGAAAACAAATTTTCAGGCTTCAGAAGACAAACGAGTTCTATTAAGCTGCTTTTAAAGGCTGACCATTGCTACCCTCCATTGGTAGATTTTGGTATTGCTAACAGGCACTCTAACACTCCTGTTAAAGCATTCACATCTTCAGTGTACTATAAACAGCTGATCTGCACTGTTATTACCCATGAAACCTTAATAATTTTGACCTTTCTATTAAAAAAACTCCCTTGTAATGTAAAAAATTGTCTCCATGACCAAATTTGGCAATAGCTCAGAACCCAAAAGAATATGAAGCACTTAAGGATGATAGAACATTTAAAAAACCCAGTAACCATTCAATTTGATTTTTGTTTTCATATCTCAAAGTATACCCTTGTTTCTAAGCATGTTCTAAGTTTAATGTATTTCCATTGCTTTGTATACTTTAAAAAAAATTAATTACATCATGACCCTTTTATTTTTCTGAATTACAAAGCAAGTAGCACAGCTCTGTTTATTTCTGCTTAAACAACAAACAAGAAAGTTTCCAAAAGCTTCACATCCCATAGAATGACATTATTATGCTGGATTTTTACTAGTACTGGAGGTGTAGATCATCAGGTATTCACCGCAAGCTGTCCAAAACCTCACTCATTACTCAGCCAAGCCTCACAGGGAGGTCGGACTCACGCGCTGAGTCTCAAAGGGGGCTGGTGAGACTTCAAAGAAAAAATATCTACACATTTGGACTAATTTTCAACCAGACAGTTTTCTGATGTGTTTCCTGGAGCCACCTTATACAGACTTGCATATTCTGCCTTAATGAGTCTCATAGAGTAGCTTGATTGCCACCTATTTGGATGTCAAGTGACCCACTTTTTAAGTTTTTCCCCTTCAGGATAAGAAAAAAGGAGAGACAGGAAGAGATGATGTTTTGCAAGTGTCTTAATACTTCAATAGACTAAGAAGCAGTTTGAGTGGCTCTTCTTGATGATTTTTTCTCTCTTCAATCTTTTCACCCCCTCACCCCATGCCCAATAAAAAGTATATACGCAATTTAATGTTGAAAGATCATAACTTCTCAAAATAGCCAAGACTGTAAGAGCTGCCACAGAACGAGCATCAATATTGTATTAGATCTTAACAAATGCATAAAGGCATCACAAAGCTAAGACTGTAATAATAATTATCACTATTTTTAATCAAGAATAATAACAAAAGCACTCTCTTATGAAACTGGGTTCAGTCAAATCAGGATTTATTTGGCCACCAAAAACATTAGAAAAGTGTTTTTGCACAATAAAATGATCACTGATGGGTTCAGAAAAAACTAAATGTGCTTTCACACTATCAAGCAAAACACTGTGTTCAGCTGAACAGGAAAGCCTTTATTAAATAAACAACCCTGAAAGTATTCATAAACGTACTGATACAACATATATGACCTTTACCAAAAGGAATGAGACAACATCTGCTCTTGTACAATAATCTGGAGTATGAGAAAAACTAAACTATTCTAAAAGAAACCCACACCCACACTTCGACCCCTCTCTCACAAAATCTGTAAAGATAGAAGAGGAAGAGTGGGAAATAAGAGCACAGATTGTAAAGGATTTTGATTCATTATCAATTTGGAATTTAAACTCTTCAAGTTCTGTAGCCATGTACGTATTCAAAGCATCCTGAATACAGGACCCTATTACGGCCTGAGAGGTGAGCATTAGTTTCTGTTGTACCAACACTGCTGATGATATTTTTATTCTACAAGGACACAGAAATGTATTTGCACCGATAAGGTAACTTCAGACTTCACAGCTCTGTAATGATTTCTTCTACTCCTCTCTGTTACTGTTACTATTTATCCCACATTTCTATGAACTTATTCATATGAAATTCCATAGTTCCCTAAGGAGCTTTAATTACCATATGTGTCCAAATACATGCTCACTATGCACAACACAACTTGGAAACTCACAAAAGTAGAATTTTCTGAGATTTGCTGAACTGCAGAGTTCATCTTTCTGCTTTCACTCCACCATAGTATTTTTATAACTAAAGTGCATGAAGTATGCAACATTACCTCTTTTCAGATCTATGAGGTCACATAGAGACAAAGCTGAGGACACTCTGAAAAACGTGCCCTGAATTCCACTGTGTAGGTATTTATTTGTTCAATAATTTGCATATTCAACTGGTCAAAAATCTTTGTCTTATAATGTTTTCATTTAATATTTTGGAATGTTTGGTTTCAGCGTAATTAAAGTGTTTCTTATGGTCAGAGCCTTGCTGATGCCAAGAACAGTTCTCACTTACTAGGAATGTTTCCTTCTAAGCACATTCCCTTGAGTAAGAGGGCAAATGACACAATTGCTAACTTCTATAAATAAAGTAACAGTTCAGGATACCTAGTTTTAGCCCCTCTCCATCTGCTTTTTCAGCCTTTTCCTAAGTGGAACAGGGGAGGGAGAAAGAAAAAAAAAAAAGTATGGGCTCAGGCACATTCCACATGTTCTCTGCACGTTTAGATTTGTGAAGCCTGATTTCCCTTGTCTTGGTATCCGATTGTTACAAACTGTGTATTACCTATGAGAAACTACAAACTAAATGTGTATGTTTAACTTACAAGTTTATTTTAGCTGGTTTGGCTGCATCTATGACTGAACATGAACAGCTTAAACATTAACTCATCACTTTACACTACAGCTAAATCTGAGGACATTGAACCAGATAACATTCCACCTTCTCAGAGCGTGTACTCAAAACTTGAATCTTAGAAGTAGCTAAACCAACACAGATTACCAAAAGGTTAGTGATTAACTCAGAGGACTGAAAAATTACAAGAGACTGTCAAAGTTGAACAGAGTTGAGTTCAGCAGTTCAGTTCCCAAGCTGATCTGGTAAAGTAAGTGTTAGAAAAATAACAGCAATTTCTAAATTATAACCTGGAGTCTGTTGTCACCATTCAGTTCCTTTCTAGCCTCCAGAAAACAGAAGGACATACAAAAGGAGAATTCTTCCTCGATGTAACAACTGTAGACAAAATGCAGCTGGGCTTTGAAGAACAGCTACTGACTTGAGAAAAAGGAACTGGCACACTCTTGCTCTCTAACATTTTCAAGCACAGCAGAGAAAAAGTCCTGGCAGTTTTAACTGGCACTAATTGAAAAGTGAACTTCAGTTTTCGGCTACACAGTGTGTGCTTCCTCTTGGTCACGTTACAGCTGAGCCCAGTGGTCAGCTGTCTCTTGTGGTAAGGTTTTTAAATTGCTTCCGCTTCTTAAATGCATTGTGGCTACGAAATAGTTCCAGTAGTTTAAAGGAAGAGCATTTTCTCAAGGTTCCAAAGCAATATATATATAGATGTACACAGACACATATATATGTATGTAAAAAATTATTTTTAATACAAAAGATGTAACGTTTACAGATCAAACTTGCCCTACAAGAAGACAGTCTCTGGAAGCATTAAAGTTCTTGCACCCCATGCAAAATGGGGGTGGTCACAAAGGGAGATCTCCTGATAATAAATCCACTCACCCCATTGCACTGGTTAAGTCTACAGCAAACAAACTTGCCTAGGAAATAGCGTCATGTTCTCTAGGGTGAAGCAATTAGTGATTTTGCTGGAATCCCCTCCTACAAGGCACTGGCAGGGTGTATCACAGCATGCAGAGTTTCATACCACAGTTTCCTATACTACTGCCTGTCAGACTGGCAGCCCACTGCTCCAGCTCTTGATTAAAGTCTACCTCACTGTTTCACTGGGTTAGAGGAGAGCTGTACAACACCTGACACACATGCTAAAGTCTCTTACACAGTTTCCATGGAAAGCTTACTGGTTGTGCTCAAAATTCCCAGATATCTATAGTAATGACTCCACCAACTCCCTCTAACTGTGCAAATGCAGCTATCACAGTGTTTGCTTCCACATGACACCTCACTGATACATCAGCCATAACAACCACCACCTTGAAATTGTGAGGATATTTTACGCACAAAACCACACACCACATACAGAGAGCTTATACAGAATTCATATTCTGTCCTATTCTGCCAATTTCTAAAAACACATTCCAAAAAACAGGTTAAGAAGATTTGAAATGAACAAGGGATTTAAGTCACTCATGTCAAAACATTACCTTTTACTGTGGCAGGATCAAAGAGCATTCCTTATACTAGAGATTCTGCTGTCTGAATTTGGTTTGTTATTCTGGCTCACAAGCCCTTATTTTCAGCTAGTTATCTACAAATAGATGACTACAGCTACAAATCTGCATTCTGGAAATGAACACCATATTACTTAGAGCAATACAATTAGACTAGATTCAATTATGCCAGAAATCCAACTGTGTCCTCATAAAACCACACTGACTTGTAAAAGCAACTTCTCTGTCTTTAATCCAATCTTTATTAAAAAATGCACAGCTCTGCACAGGAGAAAGTCTTGTTTCAAATGACTAAGTACTAGCAAAAACCCATCTTCAGTGAGAAGAGGCATTACAGATTGTAAGCTCAATACACAGATCTACACATTTGTTTCTTCCTATATGGAAACTTCTGGCTTTTTTCAATTTATAAGATATGTCAATTTAATTTAACTGCCCATTAAATATGTCATAGTCTATGTAATGTGGCATTGCTGGTATCCCACGTTAACGGATTTATTTAAGGTTGCAGGGTCTTTGAGCGAGAAATCCTGCTACTGGTGAAGAAAGAGTTTCAGAAGGTTTTTTTTCTTTAACAAAATACATGCATGCATGACTGGTAAGTTCCCATAAATCTTAGCAAATTCAGGAGACTGAATGTTGCCACACCTTATGCCCTTTCTGTGACTACAGGAGGACTATCTTGTCTTTAATCCTATGTGTGATAGAAAATTTTAACCTGTATTATTCTAGAAAGATCACCTCTCTCATTTGACCAGAAGTCTTTTTGTCTTTTTTTTTTTAACATGGAAAAATACACAGTATTTTCAGTATTCAGTATTTCTTACACAGGCACAAAATGTTGCTTTTATAAGTTACCAAATAAAATTGTCCTACTCACATCTGCATTAGGCCAGAGCTCTTTGATAACGTTTTCTATTCTGGTCACCACTTCCATCCGCATTCTCTCTTCTTCAGGTCTGGGAGACATATACTTATAAAAGTCAATGATTTCTTCATGAAGACTAAAAAAGAAAAAAAAAAAAAAGAACAGAAAGTCAGGAAAAAACCCATAGGCAAATGAAACACCAACTACTCCAATCAAACATGCTTTTTAAGCTCCTAGTTCCCAATTTCCTCCAGGGGCAGTATTAGAGCAGCATGCAATTAAAAAGAAAATCCACATTCACAACACTTTGTAACGTTTAGCTCCATGTAAGTTTCCTATGCTAACAGGTCAATACTGCACTTCATTTGCTAAAAGCGTGGAAGCAAATCTAAATCCAATTCAATTCACATTGAAAGTCACACTCTATTTTAATGCCAGTGTAACACAGAAATGGTTCAGTCCTCAACTATGAATGCAGCTGTAAGCTCTGAGTACACACTTGACAAAAATTTAAACAGGAGGTTTTCAGCCAACACTTCCTAGTCAGCCCCTTGGCACCAGCCCGGGAGTTTCAGGCAGCAGTCTGTATTCAGCACCACACTTGCAAAAGTTGACAGTAATTGTGCCAGTACCAGAGCTAGAAAAACTGCTTCTTTTACTGCTTGCAGAAGTCACATAAACTAAAAATGCATTCTCTCCCCATAACCCCAAAAAATAAGTAGCACACGTGGAGCAGCAGTGGCTCAGAAGCGACTGACAGCTAGCCCATATATAGTTTACTGTATTACATGTGCTTCTCAGTCAATAAGTTATGTTTAACTTGCCTATGATGAGAGCTGAAATAAAAATGTCTTCATGCAGTGCTACAAATTTCTGTGCTTCTCTAGTATCATAAACACATCATCATCCTGACTAATAACGTAATTCCAGCCATAGAGTAAAACTAAATTAATTCCATTTGTTTCCTGCAATGACCACTACAGTAATAGCTAGTTATCTTTAAAATTGGATTGTTTCTAGTTACCAAGCACAACTGCCTCTCTCACTAAAGCTCTGAGGGACCATCAGAAGAGACCAATTTATTAAGAGCAAGCCCTTAGCTGAGACAGGAATCTAATATTTCCCCACTGCACAGACGCTTAAATAAATCAAACATTAATAACTGGAAGTTGTACACAGGTGTCAACAAAACTGATTAAAATAGCTGACAGTTGTATTTAACAGAGTCAGGGTAGGGAAAGAACTGAAACCACCTACATGAAGTTCTTCAATACTGCAGTATTATGAACAACACAAACTTCTCTCCCCACAAACACTCTCCCCAGTTAGGGGAATAGTCACAAAAGCCTGGCAACCTGTGGTGGCCACCAGCACAGCTCTCTATAGACAAGGCAAAGAGGAAAAGTCCCCTGACACAGGAAATTTCTTACCTCCTTCCACAGCTGCTTTTCTGCTTTTCCTTGAAAATTACATCCCAGAGTTAAGGAGCACACTCCAAACCACCACTGCAATCTCTTACACCACACACTGACTACTGTCTTCAGCTTTTCAGCCATCTCCTGTTCTACTCTTCACTGCTATTCCACATATTGGCATTTAAACTTTCTTCCCAGTGAAAGTACTGGATTCAGGTGAGAAGTACGTGATAAAGGACAACTTGAGCACTTCAGTGACCAAGTTCACCCTCTGTCCTCACTGCCAGTCACATGTACTGAATTCAATTTAGTTTCCACATGCTTGACCATTAAGCTAGCATTCAAAAGCGGAAGCAACAAGGAAAAAGGCGAAAAAACAATAACTAAACCCTCAAAAATACAAGTTATTTTTCAACTGTAATTTGGTGAGCCAGCTTACAGGAAGACCCGGGAGTCAGATCTGTCTTTGTGGGGTACATGGTGGGGAACTGAACACGGAACCCAGCCCTATTTCTGCCTCTGCTCCTCTGGACTAGCTGGAACAGACTGGTTACATCCACAAGGCACATGGTTTGCCCCAGAGCAGTGTTTTTCGTAAGCACTGAAAGCACACATGCACTGCCAACCATGAGGAGTGACACCATGTTGTCTGAGGGCACTGAATGGCACGAGACACGCTGGGATGATACCAAGGGACTATCTCTAGGGACAAATTCATGTGCGGCACAGCACAAATCCATACTGCCCATCATTAGTGGGCCCAGCTGCTCCTGGGCTTCCGCTTTACAGGAGTTAATTGTTCCCCTGTCCCATTGGGGAACTTTGAAAGAACAAGGCAATCAGAAATGAGGTCCCCAAAGTGCACAGAGAGCCAAGCCATACAGACACTGCAGTTCTTCTCCTTATTAACTCCACTGACACTCCTAATAGAGACAATTATATCAATTGGTGCATTCTTTGGACGCACATAAAGTAATGATGTATTGTCAGAACCAGATGTATTTCTTTTTCTAAACATCAATAACATGTCTGCAGCTCTTTAAATGGGATCCTTCTTAGGTAGTCATGAAGTTTCGTGGGAAAACAAAAAATTAAGCTACATGCAAACACAAAGAAACTTACATTACACATGCACGGAATGTTAGTAAACACTGCAGATGTAGAAAAAATGAAATCTGAATTTTTTCAATGATAGAAGAAAGGTTTAAAGACTACTAGAGACAGTTCGCATCAGCACACCAGTTGGAAATAGTACAGACATATCTGTGTTTCATCTGCTGCAGGACTGCATGCTGACAGGACGACCTGTGCTGCACAGAGCCTCAGCATGCAGAAGGCAGGCAAAGGCTACAGAGGCTCAACACTACACCTGGAACAGTATTTCCCTGCCCTATAAAGGTGGCTGCCAAGAAATAAGGGAATGATTAATTAAAGCCAAGACAAACAGAAGTAGCCACATGCGGATTTCAGAGCAGTACAACATGACTTAGAGACGTGACTCTAATTAATGTGGAGTTAACTCACTCTGTATTGAAAATTAAAACTCAAGGTTATTCACTGTCTTAACATCTATTATAGTAGCCATTTTTCAAAACAATTTTTTTTTTATTAATGGAGTTTGTTTACAAGTCTCTAGTGAAATTTTCTATCTTTAGCCGAAATGAAGATCAAAGAGACTGAGATGTTCTTTTTGCCATCATAATGGTATTTTATTATTCAATTATTTAATACCATTACATTCATTAGCTATTTCAGACAAAAGTTCTTAAAAGGATACTTGTTTTTAGAGGGGAATTACACTGTAATAAACATGATTTCACTATGGAAAGGTATTTCATTTGGCTTTATAGTCACTCTGAAGCATACCAGCACCCACAACTTACTTGGAATGCATGGAGACAGTTCTCTGCAATGCATAAGAGAATTAGTTTGCTGGTTTTATTACAGTAAATAGAAGTAAACAAGTGGGCCTTTGTCCTGTACTTCCAGAAATCTTAACACATGGGGAAAATAAAATTGTTCTAAGACTTTCTCTAAGTAGGTTTTAAAACAAAGTTCTACCTGGATCACAATGTGTTTTCAAGCCCGGTAAGCTGTTTCCGTCAGAATTTCACAGACCAAACAGAATTAAAGAGAAGAGAAGCCACACAATTTAGCAGATTACAGTGTCTGTTATGTTCACCTGACAGGGACAGTGATGCATCATTAAAAAATAAATTGTGACTGCAGAAGTTGTAATCACAGGAATGACTTTTGATGGTAACAACACTGAACACACGCCATTTAGGTGAAAAGCCAATACTTTTGTGCAGGTGCAAGTACTATGGAACATCCTTCCTTAGTTTGATGACACCTCATTTTGTAGCAAAACTCATGGGCTCTAAATGTGCAACTCAGGAATCTCAAACTAGTTTACATATAACCAAGATGCTGTTATTCTGGAGGATGAATCTTGCTGCACACCTGCCAATCAATTAAAAGATAGTCACATATGAACGAAATGTCATTTCTGGTTTATATGCAGAACACCCAGAGAGGTAACATGGACAAGAACATACACTTGACTGTACACTTGGCACATAAACCAGGACAACTCTCTCCTGCTGCAAGTCCGGAACTAGAACCAAGAGTGACACTGGGAGGCGTGTCACTCCATGAAACTCAGCTGGAGATATTCCAAGTTTCACTTCCCTGCACTTGGATCCTGCTGCAGAATGAATGACCAGCCCACCACACTCTCAGATTTCGGCAGCTTGGAGGAAGCCAGCCTGACCCAAGCAGTGCCCAGGGCTCAGCAGCCACAGCAGCTCCAAGTGGGACCATTCCCTCAGCCTCTGCTGCCTCCCGGGGCAGCTGAACAGCAGAGCCCAGTCCTGCTCAGCAGAGCAGCCAGCAAAATCAAGATGATTTCGACTGGTTTTGCTTAATCACAGGAAGGCCGATAAGTGCTGCCTCTGTGTGCTAACATGCCATATTATACTAACAAGAATAATTAGCTTTAATAGAAAAACTTCCTGCTTTTGTCATTCTGACTTGTGTTACACTTCTAGTCTCCTCTGGCTCTTCTTCACTCTTCATTTCACAGGAGAAATTATGCAGACATGCATGTTCTAATTTCTCTCATCAGGGCGTTACCCATGGCTTCTGCTCCAACTGCTAAAAATTCTGCTCATCCATCCCAAAGAGCTTCCTCTGCCTCGGGTGCGTGTATTCCTTCGCACTGGTATTTGCAACATCGCTGAAGATAATTTAAAAAAATGGCTATCAACGATACTCAAAAAAATCGCTTGTGCAATACAATTTGGGTTTGGTAGTATTTTCTGAAGGAAGCTTCATTTTCAGAATGAAGAAAATGTTAATTATTTAGAAACTCCATGAACAGTGGGCAGAAGTAAGCAATGAACACACAGGTGACTTTTGTTTTCCCAAACTCTGTGCTTCAAGATGAACCACTTTTGATTTAAGGGTCTAATGACTTTATATCCACACTTGAAAAGGATATTTGCAATGTAACCCTGTAGCACTAAACAAGCTTTCTGTATCCCAGTTTTCTTTGCATGAATAATTCCAATAGGACAATGTTTAGTTGCCCCTATAATTTTAAGTCTCCTCTGAAGGAAAAAAAATAAATCAAAGGCAACAAAGAGAAATACTATAGATTTTCAGGATTATAACTGTCTTTGGGGAAGAATGTGAAGGAGGAATCTGAGGTATTCTAGTTCCTGAAAGCATCTATACTTAAGAATCCAAACCGCATCCATCCCTCTACTCCTGAGACGAAAGTTAGCATTGCACAGGAGAAGAGAGAGTAACATCAGTTTGAAGCTTCACAAAGTATTTTACTAAGAAAGAGGCAGTACTGGTAAATTCTGCCAAAACTTTCATGAACTAAACAAAGCTTCTTCCCCTTCCATTCATGACATACTTGGTCCTGAAGTGGTTTTGAACAACATTGTACTAAGGTAAAGGAAAGACACAGAGCCCAGTCTTCCCTCTCCCCCTCACAACTGCATTGGGGAACCAAACAGCTTCCCAAGTTAGCTTTCAATTTTAACACTGATCTCCCACAAGCTTAAAAAAATAATTTCTAGATTACTATTACCATCTACATGTGTTGAATAATGAAGCAGGAACAACAGCAGGCACTGTAAAGCTCACAAGTTATTGTCCCACCTACAAACTCAAACAAAACCAAACATTAGAGTAGTAAAGGGAACGACAAATATGAAGCATCTGCTGAGTTCTCTCCCTGCCACCTGGGCCTCTGTAGCAGACAAATCCTTTTAATATTTGCTTGTTTAAGCTACTGAGAAAAACACCTAACTGCATCTGCAGATGATTTAATAGGCAGTTAACTTTCATGGTGACTGACACATGAGTCCTCCTAAGAAAGTAAAATTGTGCATAGTAAGGTAAACAATTTTCAAAAGCCTGAGAGACTTTGACCGTCACTTTTTATATCCCTAGTTACTAAACCATATCAATATATTTTAGGTCACATAGTAACAGTACTTTGAACCACATATGCCCTTATGGGAGCTTCAAAATGAAACATCCTGAAACATGTCCATAATAGTAACCTGAAAAAACCAGGAAAGCTTAAGGAGCTGGTTTTTTGATATCACACCTCCTTTCTTCAGTTCACTCACTTGAATTACAGCTTCACAGACCATCTTTTCACAGTTTACCTAAAAACAGACATGCAGAAAAAACAGGTATTCCACCACCATATGATTACTAAACATCTCTAAAAATCAGGATATCTACTGTATAAACAGTTTCTGAAGATGCAAATGGAGAACTTCCCTTTGCAGAGAGCGAGGCAAATGAGGTTTATATCTGTCCCTGTCCATTACAGCTCAGGTGTTTGTTACCACCCCCCAGCTTCACAGAGACAGGGGCTGTTATAACAGGATTACACAACCTGTCCTAATCCATCCAGGGCAAAGTTAGCCAAGTTAAATCCCACCACCTCCACTGGTTCAGCTAAAGCAGCCAACTTCTCCTAAGCACAATAGGGACCCCGAGGAGGACCCTTCAGTCCCACCCACATAGCCAGGGGCGAAAAGAGGTCAGCGGAAGAAACACCTTCAATCGGCATTTCTACACCCAGACCACCTCTGGGTAGTTTCTGGGTTACCTAAGAACAGCTTGACTCTTCTAACTAATAGTTATCTGCTGAGTAATTCACAGAACTGTCTTTTAGGACCGAGGGAGGGCAAAATTTCCACAAATAATTCAGGAACCCTGATCCTGTTTTCCGGACTAATGTCTTTTGGGATTAATCTGATCATTCTGATCCTGAGTTTGAAAACATGGAGTTATGTTTCAGGAATTATGGTGAAGTGATTACATACATTTCTTCAAATGCTATGGGAAAAAAAAAGATGCTACTAAATTTACATTGCAAGACCTACAATTTCTATCCTGTGCAAGTATTTGAAAGCCTAGCATAGTCACACTCTCTTCCTCCCAATTAACACCCATTCACCCCAAATCCTTCAAATTACTGTAGTTTTTTCCTTTATATTCTGGATTTTACATTAATTTATGGGTTTAACTGCATAATAAAAGGCACTAAAGTAGAACTGCTTTATGGAAACAGTCATACTGTAGTAGAGACATCAAAATACTGGACAAAGAACAAATGTGGACAGTTCTTTTCAATTATTTAGACTGTTATTTCCATCTTTTCTGGTTTTTATTTATTTTATAGACCCTTTGCTTCAATCAAGGTTAATGCCCTCTTCTTTAAACTGATTCAAGTTACTTCTAATTAAAACTCCCTAATGTTCTTTGGTCAAGAAGTAATGCAAGAGACTCTTTTTTCCTGTCAAAGTAGAAGTGAGCATTTTTGTCTGTTTATAAATTTCCATGTGTGCTTTGCCTTCCTAAAATACACTCAGATGTACTAGAATTTTTCCTTTTTGTCTTTTAAGAGGTAGAAAAATTCTACTGATCTTTAATTATAAATCAAATGCTTGAATTAGTCCTACCTATAAGCCATTTGCAGTGTAACTGTGAGACTGATCCACTGGGTTTTAAAGCTATGCCATATGTAGGCTCAGACTTGCTCTCTATTTTTACAGTATTTCCAGCAAAAACATCAAATGCCAACTAGAAAGACTGTTTTGAGAAATACCCTAACTTCCCACTGCCTTTTTTTTTTAATCACACTGTACATAAAAACAATCTAGCTGAATCATTGCATGTGTGGGAATAATCTTCCCTGGGAAGTATCTACATATTGTCCCTCCTTCCCATATCTCTGTAAGCAAGCGCTGTGAGTCTCCTCCTTCTCTTTTCCCAGGAAATGGGGTGCCAAAGATGCATTTTGCTAACAGAGGAGTGAAAAAAAAATGAAGAGAAACTGCTACATCAACTGCTCTGAAAGAATAAAATTAAGCAGGCGAAAAAGGTTTTGTGCAGGAAAAATAAAGTGGGAAGAGCAGTGATGGGGAATTGCTGATTTATTTCATAATGACAAACAGACTTTAACTCTGGTAGAAGAGTAGATATTACTCTAGTAATATCTAATTATTTGGAAACCCACCATTAACTCCAACATCTCCTATAAAATACTGCCACAAGTTTTTCTTCAGCTCACTTGCAAAAAAGTGTTAATCTGCTGGAACAGTTACACACACACACAGACCAGCTATGCAGTTTGCAACCTCATAATTTAAAATACTGATATGTATTTTTAAATGCTGTAAAGCGCTTTAACTTTTTAACTATTACCATGCACTTCAAGTATTCTTGAGGTAAATTTCCAAACAATTAGAACCACAGAAAAGTTAAAGATAGCTATTTCTTACAGTGGGGGATTACTAATTCCTCAGCCTGCCAATTCCCCTCGCTTAGAAAGCTCTCAAGAAGACCCAACAACAATTTATAAGGTGGTTGGTTTTGTTTAAAAACAATTTATAAGGTGGTTGGTGTGTCTTTTTTCTAAACAAGAGCTTAACAAGAAGTAAAAGTAGCTATCAGCATTGCTAGTAGTTGAATTAGTATTAGCTGAACTTTCCCAGTAACACAGCAACATTTGGGTTAGAGCTCTAACAAAAGCTATAGTTACTAAATTACCCTAACGCTTGCTCTGACCCCTTCTGAGCCAGCACAACACATAGGAGCAGGGAGTTAAAAAAAAAAACAAAAAACAAAAAACCAAAAGGTCTGTTAGATCAGATCAGTTCTGCAAATCTCACCAATGATGTTACTATTAAACCAGAACAGAAGGAAAGAGCAGGTCAGGTAATACACCCTTCTGTCTGTCTCCATAAGCCAGACTAGCACAGTTCTTTATACATCACTAGTATATTGCCCCGGTTTTGTTAGAGCAGTAAATATTATCACATAAACAAACAATCTGTGACCTGCCAATAACTGACACGGTGTTATCTGGGCAGAGGTGAGACTAACACACTCTCAGCAGGCTGATGAGCCCTTCTGGTGGATAACACGGGCTCAGAAAAAAGTCTCCACCTGAGGACTCTGACGGGAGCTAAAAACGCGCAGCACAGACCTCTGCCGTGGCATGAACGGCTGCGAGCGCAGTGGGGCACCCAACATGAGGCCTGGCAAGCCTCACACAGGTTTCCTCGCACAGAACAGTGGAGAAGAGTCCCCTGCTTCCACACACACGGCAGCCTCTGCCTGGCAAATATTCTTGTTTATAATGATAAGTTATTTCTCTTGAAGGATTAGTTACGTGAAAGGAAGAAGAGCAATGTAATTATTAGCTCCTGTCTCTCTCCCATCAGAGCTGATTTACACTTTAAACGGTCACCACAAACAAGCTCACACCAGTCCCTAAGAAGGAAGGGACACTGTGACAATGCCAGGCTTACCAAGGCAAAAAGCTGCTTGAGGTCTGAGCTCCAGCCGGTGCTGCTGATACACTTGGCCCCACAGCTCAGGAACACACACCGTGAGCGCACTGTGCTAACTCCAGAAACCCTCCTCACATCCATCTGTGCAGCCAGCCTGCTTTTTAGCTGGTAAGTAGGCAGAAGAATCAAAACCAGAGTAAAACTCCAACCACTCTTCTTCAGTAACATGAGATCAAATTTAAAATAATTTAATATAAAAATATTAAGTCCAATAATTAGCCAGAGTTGCAGTTTGTTAATAACTTTTCAGCTCCAGAATAAGAACATTTTCAAATTAAGTCTGAAGTGCCAATATGCCATCTGGAAAGTTAATGCAGATTCCCAAGGCTTTCCAGCATCTTCTAATATTTACATGGTTTTGGGTGGCCTTTCGGTTTTGGGTTTTTTTACAGGAGGGAATTTTGCACATCATTTTGGAACATTCAAGGAATACAAAACTGAGTCACAAGTTACTTTGGTATACTTCCTACACTACAAGTACTCAAAACATCTTAGGAAAAGATTTGAAGTTAGCAATTACAATTAAAACCATAAGGCTTTTGAGTTTGTAGGTTAAATTTATATTCCTCAAGCAAAATGGGCAATGACTCAGTGCACTTCTGTGACACTCTGCTTACAGTACCAATACAAGTGTAGATGCACTAAGGCAAAATTATATCATACCCAGGCAAAATTAAAATCATAGATATAGTTCTCCCTCACTTCCAAATGCTTAAAAGCAACTACACTGGAGGAGTAGGAACAATCACACTTACTATGGCAAAGGTACAAGGAACATTTCAGGTAACTTTTTACTTTGATGAATTGTTATCTTTACAGTAGGGGTGTGCACAGTGGACTATGTTCAGATTAAACAATACAGAATTCATTTTAGGACTCATGATGCAGTAATATGCTCCCTTAAAGATATATGTTAGAAACTATTTGTTCATATTCTCATTTGTTCTGTTGTGCTCAGATACTCCTCCTTGCAAGGCAGGCTGCATGGGTACCAGAAACATCATGGGCTGGGAGCAGTAACAGCCAAGTATTCTGGAGTCATCAGCCTCCTTCTACTCTGCTTATCATTCCAGGATAGAAAGCTATAAACAATAACCATCAAGAAAGGACACTGTCTAAGCAGATCATGGAAAAATGTCTCCTGTGGTCATCTCTATCAGTCAAGTAAAAGCAATGAACACTCATGACCTAATATGTCAGCAACAGCAAGAAGTGCTTCTTCCTCCAATGCAGATGACAGGTCTCACCTTCAAATTATTGGGGGAAGTGACTAACCCTACAGATCAAACCATGGGGTTTATCTTCTTTCTTTCCACTAAAGCTTCAGCTAGGACATCTGTTAGAAAACTACCAATATAAGCCAAGAAAATACTTCACTGAAACACCAAAATGTGAGTCCAAGACATTAAAATTCAGAGACACGAATATATGCTGAAAGATGACTTACTAATGATTTCACGCAGCTACCTCAATTGCTGGCTTCAGCTTGAATATAATGACAGAGGAATCATCAGCACATGATGAAAAAAAAGAGACTTGTAATGGTTGAACCCAGACATTACCACAAAGGTGACTACTGGAACCCACTCTGGGACGGGATATCCCAGGCATGACACACCTCTTCACACCATCCACACATTGTGCATTGACACATTTGCGCACAGTCTTCTGCCAAAAGTAGCAAATGGAGAACAAGAGGCTGTGCAGAGCTCTCAGAAACCCACTCAACATTCATTTGACTTGCTGAAATTGCACAAAATAATTTGAAGATCAAGTAAAAGTGTCTAGCATACCCAAAAAAATGAGTAGCAGATGCAGCAGTGGAGACCAGCTATAAGAGAGGCGTAAGAGGGTTGCTGTGAGCTTCACAAGCTGAAAAATCGACAGCAACTGAACAAGCGTGTTTTAGCATGCCTGAAGCAGGTTTGCTTCAGAGGAGCAAAGGTTGAAGTGAACTATTCCAGCATATAATGTTCAGTGACTTAATGCCTACAGGCAAATACCACATTGTACAAAAAAACAAGAGAGGAAGTGTGCTAATACAGTTATTCTCTTTCTTTGCTTCAAGGTGCTGCTATGCCAGGAGCTGACACTATTACTTACTGCCACTGAAACTTTATCTTTTCCCACCTGTATGTGCCCTGTCACATTTGTCTAGGTTGTAACATGAGCAGCTTTGGAAGATCACTGGTTAGTTCAAACTTAGGTAGAAAAACGGTTGCAACTGATGTATAATATAAACACAAGAAGCAATAAAAGCAGGACAGTACTATCCTTTCTCCCTCACCTCAAAAACTACCCCATAAGATGAAATCTAACAGTTTGATGAGGCCAGTATCTTTTCCACCTGATGTTGGAAGCAGAGATACATGTAAAGAAGCTGCTTACCTCAATAAGAAACTAGTTCTTCAAGGCAAAAATCAACACGAAAATTTTCTCATGTGAGTACCTGCCAAGTATGACTACTACAAGAAAAAATCCCCATGGACAAATGAGCATGAGATGCTGAGCCCAAAACACAACCAGAAGGCTGAGTACATAAAAGATCCTCAAGCATGCGAGTTGAATCACCCAGCTGAAGAGTGTGACATAACAAGGCAAAAATCAAATAAAATAAACCACCAGGACCTCACTTTTTTCAGCCTGACTCAATACCGTGACCCAAGACTGTGATCTGCAATCATGACCATTATTCAGATCTAGTTCCTTCACCACACTAAGCTGAACTCAATACTTTAACTGGCAGTTGTGGAAAACTTGCCAATCAGGAGTGCCTCTGAATACATGAGATAAAGTCATGTGCCAAGGCACAACTCCTTCATACCATTTTCAAAAATGATATGCATACTTATTTTAGATTAAAGTCAAAATCTTACTGAGGGAGAAGGGGGAGGAATGCATATGCATGTAAAGGAGTATGCTTTTTATAACAACCCTTTCGAAACAAAACAAACAAAAAAAATCTTGGAAACCAGAACAAAACACAATTGCTTTCTGTAGTACACAGGAAAATATCAGCTGTTCCTAAAGTAACATAGGAAGTGAATAGTTCTGAAATTAACAGTGAGACTTAAGAATAAGTTTTGTTATCACACTTCCTCAGTCTAGATCACAACATCAAGAAGTCAGGCAAGGTCAACAAGCTTTGATTAAGGACTTGCAGTCTTCAGACTACAAATTGACATGTAACAGTAGGACCATCACCTTAGTCATTACACAGACTGCAGCATGATATCCCTGCATGCTGTATTTTAGCTGTACTCTTACTCTAATTACCATATGACATTATATTAAGGGCTTATCTATACCTGGTATTTGTGATAGGTTAATCCAAGCCCTTTCAGGTGTTACTGCATCCATAAACAAAGTAATTATAAGAAAGCACATGATACTTTCAATGGATATACTTCAATCTAACTGGAAGTAAATCTACACTCAGTGAAGATAATGAGCCAGTGTTTCTACTCACCTATACACCTCTCATTTATCATATAATATTACCTTCATTTCCCTGATTTGAAAGTTCCTAGAAGACTTCAGTGCTTGCATTTGTCCACTGTTATATCCTATTACTTGTAAAATCACAATACTATTTCCTCCATCCTGTCTAACAACATCTTCAGTATAGTGTTGGCTATTTCTCCCATAAGAGATCACATCGACAGCATGGAGGAGCAGAGATGCACAGACGCTCACCATGATCCTAAGCCTCTGTTACCATTGTTTTCCAGTAAAAATCCTTAAAAATGCAATGCAAAAAAGAAGTTGCATGATATACACAGTACAGTATGGTGATAGAGAATTCCACACTCGAAAGCCTTCTCAAGCAATTGTAGCAAGACTGTGCCCCTTTCACTGCACATTGCTTTTGAATAATTCAGATGCAGTTCTCATGCCATGGAGGACATTATGAGACTGTCAGAGAGGCTGATCTGGAATGCGGGCTGCCAAATAATCTTAATTGTCACCACGGGAGGAAGAAAATTAACAGATGTTGCTGATGCACCAGCATAAGACATCCTCAGCCAGAGTCAGGCAGCCAGTTCACCCTCACACTGAGCTGCTGTGCTAGAGCTGCTGGCACAGCTGCCTCCCAGCCGTGACCCACCCTCCAAGCTTGGCGGCCCTGGGAGCGGCCAAGGGACACAACCAGCTCATGGGATGTGGGGCTCAGTCTCGCACAGATTTTGTGACACAAGTTTAAGGATCAGGAAGACAACCACCATGGACAGGCAGTATCAGAAGACCTGTAATGAATGCAGCAATACTAATACACCGATAGCATGACTATGATACAACACATGAGTATCACCAATACAAAGTTATTGAAAAGATTTATACCACCTCTAGAGATCTGTAGGAGAGATTTCTGTACAAACTTAAAAGCAAGAGTGCCTATCCCTTGTCTTATTATCATAAGTTTGTAGCATTCCTGGAAAAAAATCCTCCTCTCTTACCTGTTGTTGGTAAAGTTACAAAATTATTAAAGTTCAAATCACTCCTTCTATAGCTTTTTGTAGCCCAGGAAAAATATCTGAAACCTACATCCAGTTCACTAGTTTTCCTCTCTTTTTCTTCCTTATAGAAATACATTCCTTAGCCCCAATTTCTAGGCAAAGGGACAGAAAGCAATACTCAAACATGACTGACATGTTCAACACTCTCTGGCAGTTCATTCAAAAAGGTAATTCAAAAAGACAATGCTCATAATTTAAGAATTCCCAGCATGTTCAAATAATGAATTATTGCCATCTGCTCACTGAGAACAGCAATAGTATTTATTTGCTTATAATATGTATCATGTAAGATTTTCATTGGTTATGCCACTACATCGCTACCAGCACACACACCTAAGCTGGCTCTGGGCCACATTCTGCTACTGCTGCCAGTTCCAACATCCAGCAAAGAGAGCACAGGAATAACTGTTTTACATCACATACAACATGAACAGAAAGTTTTGAAGCAACTGTCACTTCTTACATTTTGGCATATGCATTATTTTGGGAGCACACACACCATATTAAAAGATGTGTTCAGAATCCTCACATGAGGTCAATAAAAAAGAAATAATAAGTATTTCTATTATTGCCTATTCTAATAGTAAAGTCACACACACAACTTCTGAAAGCCACATTTTAAAGTTTTGCAAATTCCCAAAACAAAAAACAGACCTCATATTCCAATTTTAAAAACGTGATTAGAAACTGCCCGGGAACAAACCAAAATAGCAAGATGACATGAAAAAAAAATTGAAGGAGGGAAAAAAGCAACATTATGCTCTCATGATACAGGTCTCCATCTACTTGTGTTCCCTAGGACTGACAGTATGATCTCAGGCTTCCTAAAACTGACCTTATACTAACAGTTTGACAATTAAAAAAATAAGAGCTAAAACTCCAACATGGTTTCACCTAATACTAATAAAGATTCAGGGTGAAAAGATCCTCTTTCTTCAATGCATACTGCTACATAAAGCACACAGCAGTTCTCGGGATTCAGCAAGCACACAAGAGGGAATGACATGCTCTTCCTATTACTTAATATAGACATCTCGATCTACCAAAAAAGTCTGCCAAACTTCTGTGCCTTATATAGCCACTCCAAGGTAAATAGGTATCCAAGTCCCAAACAGAAGATACAAATTGGAGAAAACAGCACAGCTCACAGGAATACACCCACATGCTGTTCCCTTGCACATGTAGAAATCAGCAGATTCTGAAGTCCGCCTTAAATTGTTTAAACAAAACATGCTGAAATGTTGGCCCCATTCCAAAATTCTGCAACCTCAAGCAATACTATTATATAATATGCACAGTATATTTCTTGACGGTTTCTTCAAACCGCCTTTAGTCCATCATCTTCATCCCCTAGTAAACGCATTTGCCTCTCCAAACCCCTCCAAAAGAAGTCATTCCTTACTACAGAAGGCTGTGGGGAAATATCCGATTTCACTTCCATAAAACCCAGCTGACTGGCTTCAAGAGCTGCACAAGCTGTCACAAGGGGACTGCCAGGACGGTGCTGTGGCATGACTCAGGACAAGACAGGGAGCGACAGTGGATCTCATCAGATGGGCATATGAATACGATCTGCACTCGAGTCACATCCCTGCACTTCTACCTTACAGCCGACACACACAGCTAGGGAGTGAGGACAGAGCTGCTCTAAGAGGCTTTTCCAGAAGGCAAGCAGATTTGTGTCTATGCATTTTTCCCAAATAACTCCTTCTTACATGTGATACACACAGTGAATTCACCTGCAACCTATGTCTCAGTGTACATGAATTCATTAAATCCAAATTACATGCAACTATTCTAACAGAAGACACGTGAAGTTACGCACACCCCTCTGTTATTTCGCCAGAAATCCTAAGTCTGTGCACAAAGGCACTTGTTTCACTTACATGAAGCATTTGTATCAAGTAACACAACAGCAAATCAAGCCAGAGGTTTTGCTGCATATACACAGACCTGCTCTGCTCACACTACACTCAGCTCTTTCAGTTTATGCTCCAGTCCACATGGAAATCATGATACCATGGCTGATACCATGCAAGGGCCTGAGCAAACAGGGCTAGGGAGACGCAGGGTAAATTATCAAGGCTGACAGCTGCCTTAATGTGGCTCCATGTCCTCTGGTCAGCTCACACCTGGGAGAAGGAGCTTGTGCCTGCCTTAATGCACTTCTTTGAAAAAAAAAAGGAGATTGAAACACCTGAGAAGCCAACGAACTTCACATAAACTCACAATGAAATTTCTGTAGCAAAGATGTATAGCTTTAAGCTATTTTCTTCCCTGAAGTAATTATGATTTTATTTCATGGTATTCTCTCTAATCCTGGGCAACATGCTGGAAACCCATATATCAAATAAAGAGAAGGCTGCTCAAGTCTGTGACAACTAATTCAGCAGCATGGGAGTGTGTCAATGTCTGTGTGCACCCTCCTCCTCTGGGGGTCACAGGATTCTCTCCCTTTCATGGAAGAGTTTCCATCAGTATTTCAAAACAGTGTACATTAAATATTTCAAAACGTGCTGTTCTATGTAATTCATGTTCCTCCTCAGCAGTACACATGACAGATTTAAGTCCTTAAACTCACAAATTAACTGGGTTCTCACCTTCAGCGGTAGATTATTGTGAAAACTAACCAGCTCCCTACAGAGTCCCCAGTTCCACAACTCCTTCCTGGGAACTGTGTACAAACTGGACTCTTTCCTTTGGCACAAGAACCACAGAAACCAATAAGAAACATGCCAAACTTAAGTGCAAGTCTCTATTATTGGGTCTTGTTACGCTTGAGGCTTTTTGTTTCAGCAGTTCTTCTTGTGTCACCTTCTCGTCAGGCTCAATCCAAACTCAGTAAAAGCTGTAAAACAGTGTTTCAGTATCCCAACTACTTTTTGTTACTTTCTAATTGTGACACTACTAGCATTACTTACTGCTGCCCTTGAGACACACACACAGAATCCCATCCAAAACCCCCAACCCACACATCCTCCTACATCCTTGAGTTTTGCTACTAACTACTCTATCAAGGCAAGTCCAATTTAATTCTTTTAAGAGCTGTGTTAAGGCAACAGTAACATCATACATATGCTGTAAAATTTTTCATTCATTTTCTGCATTATCTGTTCTTTCTGGCACTACTGTCTGATGACAGAGTCCCCAGAGGACAGAAGACACATAAACCAAATCTGACTGGTGCAAAGCAACTCGCAGGCAGCACTAGACAACTGATTTACAGTGGTATTTCACAAGTCACAAAGTTAAGAGTGCCACAACAAAGTAATGCAAACATCTGCATTATTAGTAGAATTTCAAGCCTGAAAACATAGACTGAGGAAAAATATTAAAGATAGGTTGGAATAAGATGTACACAATAGCACATTAACTCCATGGGAGCAAAACATGGCCATGTGTTGAATGTGCGTATTTCAGCACAGGTAAATGCTAGCAAATAGTGTGCATACTTTGTAAAAACTCTATTTTAAAATCAAAAGCAATATTATTGTGGGGGTTTTTTGTAGTTATTTGGTTATCTCTTTACACATGTAAATAGCATTAACTAAAAGAGCATATTGCTCAATAAAAATAATTTTAAAAAATTCTGAGCTTTGACTGAACAGATCCTTAAGCTTTTCAACAAAATCTCTATTTCAATATGTTTATCTTACCTAAATCTTTAGACACCTAGTAACTCACTGTTATGTGCTTACATAATCTGCCCAACAGGCTAAAAATTATTGGACTGTTTTTCCAGAGAGCTGATCAATAGAATTGCATATTCAGAACTGGTTTTGCACAGCCATACACACAAGTGACATCCATGCACTGGAAATATGAATGCCACATATCAGCACTCAGCTGTGTTTGTTGGCAAATCAGGCCTAATCTCGCTGAAAATGGGACTGTTCTACAACACTGTCGTATTTCAAAAACTCAAAACTTAAAAGTGATTAACTGAACAAAATTACAGGGAAAAGCATATAGATATAGAGGGAAAAGCGCTGAGAGTCTTTACTACTGTTTCACAATTTGCATAGTAACAATTAGGGGAGAAAAAGATAACTATTTACACACAAGTAATGATGTAACAGCAACACAGGTATCTTTTTTTCTCAACAATTGCTAGAATTTACGCTGAAAATAACAAACTTAAAATATTTAGTTTAGCAGATTACAAACCTCTCTACCCATCATCACTGTCCAGTGTCTCAAGATGCAGACAGATGCCTTACAACAGACAGTTATTAAAGAGAAACTTGCACTCACACTGGCAGCACCTCTGTGCACACCAAGGCACAGGAGGCTTCACGTGGCTTTGCCAGCAGCCAGCAGGTCACACTGCAACCTTCACAGGACCTAAGCATTTTCTAGGCTTTCCTAAGAGGCTCCAGGCCCTTTTGGAAATTGTTTCCACAGTTTTTCATTCAAGATTGTTAGCCCACAGCCACTAAAAACTTTTGGAATAAACAGCATTTTAGAAGCTAACTTCCACAATTTATGAAAAGCAATGCAGTGATGTAGCTTGGAGACATTCTACCTTACTCCACTTTGAACAAAGGAAATAGCTAAAACAGAAGCTCAGCATCATGCCACAAACTAGACAGTCAATCCATATGTAGATTAAGATATCTGAGCATGTTTTGATACTATTAAAAAAAAAAAATCCACCATGTGCTTCCACTTGGAGTTTGAAACTGATTCCACCAAAATTCAGCTCTAGTAACACCTTGAATACTCTGGGACAGTTGCTATTATTATTATTAATCTCTTGCTGAAACTCATCCTTTCCCCCTATATCTTCAATACAGAAAAATGTTTACGAATTTATAAGACAGAGAGAGAGCAAATTCTAAAAATGTTCCTCAGCCTTCAAGTAAATAAGTTACAAGGTAGAACATAAACAGAGTCCAAAAACTAACTTACAAAAATCCAGTACTTGGTATGTTACTTTTAAGTTGTGTCAAGGAAGTTAGAGAATGTTCTAAGCTATAGTGATTAAAAAATTTAAAATGCCATACTTCTGCGGTGTCATTTTATTAATGATTATAACCCCAGCAGTAAGGGCAACACAGGAGCTTGCAAGAAAACAGGGCACCAGAGGTGGTAAGTTTGTCTTCCAAAACAACCAGCAAATTTGAATAGTCATTTTGACAAATCTTACAGAAGAGATATTTTAGAAGGCAAAGAGGTTGATGCTTTCCAGTGGGAGGGGGCAGAGAAACCCTTAGGTACAACCTAAGCACGCAAAAACTCACTACCCAGTCACTCCTGATTTCTAAAATGAGCTCTTCCAGGCCTTCAACTATTACCATGAACCTCTGCCACATGGACCCCGGAGGGTTCAAGGCAAAGGTTATATTTTGAAAAGCGTGAACTTTAAAAACAAAAAAAATCCACACAAGTTACCAAATGGCTTTCATCCAAGGCATCACCCACATCAAAAGCCATTTCTGTGTTTACAAGAAGGGGAGACAAGAGCTCAAACCAGTTTTCAGGTGAACAGAAGATAGGTGTTTGCCTGTCTTCCACCTCCACGGGCTCGTGCACTGCCAGCCGATGCCAGCCGATCTAAGCTAACACAAAAACACTAGGGACAAAATATTCAGATCAGCACATGCACTCCACAGTCAGAGATTCATGACAACCATTAATAGCCCCACACTGAAACCCACAGCACACCGCACATGCATGGAGGTTTATTTCTGAGAGCAGGTGCCTGCCCGTGTGCACTCTGTCATGTCTTAGAAAACACACTGCCCGGGAAATCACCCAGTCTGGGCGCTTTCTTTTAACACCAGCAGATTTTTTTTTTTAAGTTCTAGTCCCTACCACGCCGTTGTTGCACAGGCAGCACAAAGCGTCAGAGGTGAGCTTGACAGCGCTGCGGAGGGCCCTGCTGCCCGGCCCGGCCCGGCCCCGCCGCACGTGTGAGCAGCGAGGGCACGGCGGAGCTCCGGGAACACCCGCGGCACTGCCCGGGCCGCTCCGGCCGGGAGCGCCCACCCTGCCCCAGGCGAGCCGGGTCCCCCGGCACGGGCAGGGCCACACTCGGGGGCTGCCCCGTGCAGGCCGCTCGGGCTGTCGCTATCACCGCGGCCGGACAGCGACAGCCCGACACCCACAGGCCAAGACCCCCAGCTCAGCCCGGCCCGGCCCCCCGCACCACCCGCCGGGCCCGCACCGCGGCCCA